>JANAVB010005799.1:3652485-3712485 GCA_029216955.1 Iris pallida
AAAATAGTCACATTGATCGGAGTCCAACCTCCACAAAATAGAAAGTAAAGAGATGTAAAAATGTCCACTAAAATGTCTCAAGGAAATCAATAAGCTAGAAGTCAGGGAGATGCCTCGTCATCAATGGATGGATCCAGAGCCGCTCCGTACTATAGCAGGAAGTCGTCTAATCCTGTATAGATAACCAGGTCCTCAGCGGACGTAACAAGATACAAGAAAATACCATGCCATATAAACTGTGATGTATAATATAAGAAAGATGAATGCAAATTGGGTGCCTACCAGTTCTA
The DNA here is from genome assembly GCA_029216955.1 of Iris pallida. NCBI lineage: Eukaryota > Viridiplantae > Streptophyta > Magnoliopsida > Asparagales > Iridaceae > Iris > Iris pallida. The sequence goes on from JANAVB010005799.1 coordinate 3,652,776, forward strand.
CATGAGAATATTTAAGAACATACCTTCAACGCATGGGCATCTGGCTCAGGTGCAGGTACTCAAGTATGGTCCCATCAGGATACCAGGGACCTCAAGCATAACATTACTCAATGTCAAAGGCCAGCAGGATCAGGAATAGGAAAGTGCATAAGTGACACATACGTTAAGGAAACTGTTTTCCCCACCCAATGCCTAGTAGAGTCACATCCAGACTCATGAAACCTCTAATAACTGCTAAGTCTACTAGCATGCAATTCTTTCGACAGTTACTCATATCCGTCGCACGTCTCATACGTATCGGTGGCCAGTCGACTACGCGAGCACATGTCCTACATGTGAATCACAACACGTGGTAAAGCAAGTTTTAAGGCCGTATGAGATATAACAATATCTCATCAACAAAGGGGTGGTCACTAGACTAAGTTAATACAAGAGAAATAAATAAAAGCGAGAAAACGACCGATAGAGTCGCTTGCACACAAGTGTGACTTGGACGCACAATTTTATAATATCAAAAAATAAGAAACTAAAAATAACAACTGAAAATAAGATATAAATCACAGAGTAAGGTGGCAAGGTATCTTGCCTAGCGGTGCGAAGGTGGCAAGTCCAAGAAGCATAATGTCAGCAATAGAAATGTCACAATCTCCAAACAACTCCGGATGCTGAAACAAACATCAAGAACGTACTCAGAATGAGTGATATACCTAGGAAATGTCAGTCCAGAAGTCTAATTCTGGAACAGGGGCAAAATCATAATTTCGGGTTAAAACGATGTCCGTCGTTGGACCCGTTTTGCACCAAAATGCGTGCCAATGTCTATGGTCTCTAAAGTCGTCAAACTACATATCTACGGATCCGATTTGAGGAGACAAACTCAACAGTATGTCCAATTTTAGATTCTAATGAGCCATGCACAAGATCGCCCGTTGGATCGGGTTGCGGGCCCGCCAATTAGGCGTTCCAGTCGACCTTCTTAGAATCGGACCAAACTTGGCATATAGGACCAAAATTTTGATTCGGTCCTACTGGCACAAGTTTCATCTCGGTACGACGAACGTAGACAAAGTCATGGCCAAGTTTGCAAAAGCTCGATACGGAAGTATCTCGACGATACACACTGATTTTGTCGCACACGTGCAACGAAATCGGTTCCGACATTTTCCACATGTCGACAACATCCATATGTGCCTTTCGATGCATATAGTACGTGACCACGTCGCCCGGTTTGTCAGGGTGCACGCCGTATCGGACAGAATTCTAAATTTTTTTAATATTTTAACACAGTTTTTCGTACAAGTTTAATATCATGTAACTTTCTGCACAACAAACGAATAAGGATCGAACAGGTGCGTTACGATCTCAGTTAGGTTTCCTGTGACTATTTTTGATTGGTTTGTTGAAACTTACAGTATTTGGATCACAAATCGGCTTCCCAGTTGGGGTCGGGACAGTCTTTTTAACTCTGCTTTCAACAAATTTTCGGGCAGCTTTGCCTCGATCTCTCGAACAAACCCCTAGGTTTTACCAGATTCTAATAGAAGGGATTTGATGGGGTTCATATAGGCTTTCTAAAATGATTTACGGAACTGGAATTGATCAACCATGCAGAGAGAAATCTAGAGTCGAAGGGGAGTACCTTACTGTCGGCTAAAACAGAGTTTGTTGTTGCTTTCTTTACATGGAGAGAGCTTGCTCTCAACATGCCTTATAAAATTTTAGTCCCACATCAGAAATGCACCATGAGTTATCTCAACATATATACTTGGTTGTGTTGTTGAGAGATGCACATGGGATGGTGACCCTAAGGAGGAAACCATGTGGTGATTTTACTAGGAGGTAAGAATAAGGCTCCAAGGATTAAGCATTAATGCTTTGTCATTCTCTTGGATTAATTCCACTTGGAGCTAAGCCCCAACGGGGCTTAGCGACTCGGACTCGGACTCGGGCTCATGAGGCGTAATGTGGCATTTTGTTGGCACACTTTGCACTTAGCACGTCAGCAGTCATGTGGCTCATATGCGGCCATGCGGTCTTATGCGGCATGCGGCTCATATTCGGTCTCATGCGGTCATGCGGCTCATACGGCTCATGCGTCCATGCGGCTCAAGCGGTCCATGCGGCTCATGCGTCCATGCGGCTCATGCGGTCCATGCGGTCCATGCGGCTCATGCGGTCCATGCGGCTCATGCGGCTCATGTGGTCCATGCGGCCATGAGGCTCATGCGGCCAGGCTGTTGCTGCCGCATGGAGGGTTTCGCTGACTGTGCAGAATACAAGTCAGTTATGGATAGGCTGAATCAATGCGATTAATTCAGATCCTATCTTTGTGGGATTTGAATTAATTTCATCCCTATCTTTGTGGGATTTGAATTAATCTCGTTGCTATCTTTTTGGGATTTGATTCAATCTTTCCATAACTGAAGAGGCGGCTAGGGTTTCCACCCTCTCTCTATAAATACTCTCTTCTGGCATCCTTTGTGGTTACTACGAAAAAATAGAAGTCGGAAAAGGAGAAAGAGAGAGAGATGCTGCCGCCATTGCAAGTCCATCCGAGGAGTCAGAATAGAGGTAACTTCGAGCGTTCCACAAGTTCTTCAAACTTGCTGGTTCCCGGAAGCAGATCGTGTGGGGCGAATCTTGCTTTGAGCAACGGTATTTTGACACCCCAGCATTGTTCTTCTTCTCATCTCTCTCTAGATTATTGTAACTCGTTCTGTCCCAATTGCAACACACGTTTGCAGAAAGAACGAGAGATCTTCTCTTCTCTATTTTTCCTCCTCCATATTGTAATCGGGTTATTTGGTATTTGTATCATCGTAGATCTTTGTTGCATCTGTTTTACCATCTTTGATCAAGCCCGGGACTAACAATCTCAAAGCAAGATCCGTGTAGATGGAAACATTAATGCTTCGCTCCTCCAATCGGACTTCTGCAAGTTGGAAAAGTTTGATGGAGAGCACTATCAAGTCTGGAAGAGAAAGGTTTACCTAACTCTTCAACTAAAAGACGTTGATCATGTTCTGTTGGAGGAAGAACCCTCCGTTCCAGACACTGGATCTACTGCCGCTATCAACGCAGCTACCAAACTCCAGGCCAAGTGGAGAAGGGAAAATAGCATCTGCAGGCTTCTCATCCTGAATGCTATGGAGGATTCTCTGGCAGAATCCTACTCGAAGAAGGAACTTGCCAAAGACATATGGGAGTCTGTGGAAAATCTGTATGAAGAAGACAGGAACAGGAGCAAGATGTTTGTGGTTGAAAAATATCACAAATTGCTCTTTGAGGACGAGAAGTCTATGTTGCCACAGGTGAAGGAATTTCTGAAGCTACGTCAAAAACTGGAAGACGAAGAGATGCCCCTTCCCGACAAGTTTGTCGTTGGAGGGATCGTCTCAAAACTTCCTGCTGGATGGAGTACCTTCTATGCAAGGATGCACAAAAAGAAGCTAGACATTAGCTTGGGAGATCTACTTCAGGAGATCCATGTTGAGGACGAGATGCGTTCCCAACAGAAAGTGGACACTCTGTCCAAACAGTTGGCTAAAGCCAATCTAGTGCAGACGAGAGATCACAAGGGGAAGCAGGCGGCTTCTCATCCAAGAAGAAGGACTTCGCTAATCTAAAAGTGAAGGGTCCTTCATTCAAGCAACAGAAGAATAAGTCCCACGTGACTTGTTACAATTGTGGCAAGAAAGGCCACTACAAGAGTGAATGCAGATCTAAGACTAAACAATCAGAGAAAGGTGAGCCTAATAAGGTTTTATTGGTTTCTAACTTTGTTGCTATGATCGCACAGGTCACAACTGTGGGGGTTGACTCTGACTAGTGGATAGACACTGGTGTGACTTTCCATGTCTGTTCTGGCAAGGAATGGTTCGTCACGTACCAGCCAATATCTGAGAACGTTGTCATGGCGAACCAGGCCCAAGCTGAAGTTCTGGGGATCGGGACCGTGGAACTGAAACTCACTTCTAGGAACACTCTGACACTTCAAGGTGTGAAGCTTGTTCCTGCGATTGCCATGAACCTGATCTCTGGGAGCCTGCTCTGCAACGCAGGCTTGAGGATGGACATCAATGCTGGTCAGATGGTGATGTCCAAGAAGGGAACATACTTCGGGAAGGCTTATCAAACCGAAGGAATGTTTAAAATTCAGCTTGTCAACCAGTTTGATGACATTAATGCAGTTGTATTTTCTGATTATTCTCTTGAGTTGTGGCATAATAGACTAGGACATGTTCATTGTAAAAGAATTAACAAAATGTCTAGTCTAGGACTTATCTCCAAATGTGGGGGTGAGGTGGAGAAGTGTGAAGTGTGTGCTCAGACGAAGATCACAAGGAAACCCTTTCATCGGGTCAATCGAAGCACAGATCTTCTGGAGTTGGTGCACTCCGATATCTGTGACTTCAAACATTTTTCCACGAAGGCCGGATAAAGTATTTCATAACCTTCATCGACGACTTCTCAAAATACGCTTCGTCTACTTGCTCAAGTCTAAAGACGAAGCTTTCGAGAAGTTCAGAGAGTTCAGGGCCGATGCTGAACGGCAAACTGGACAACACTCAAGAGGTTGAGAAGTGATCGAGGTGGGGAGTACAGGTCTCATGAATTTGCATCATTTGTAAAGAACATGGAATCATATACGAGACTACTTCTCCATATTCTCCTCAATCCAACGGAGTAGCAGAGAGAAGAATCATTAACAGAAATGATGAATTCTATGCTGCTTACTGCAGGCCTTCCAAAATGCTACTGGAGATAAGTTGCATTAACGGCCACTTTCATTCTGAATAGAGTGTTATATGCAACCTCAGACGTAACTCCTCATGAACTCTGGTTCAAAGTCAGACCAAACTTGAATGTCGTTCGAGTGTGGGGGTGTCTGGCGTATGTGAACCTTCCAATTCTGAAGATTCAGAAGCTAGGGATAAGGACTACGAAGGCGATCTTCTTGGGGTATGCCGAGAAGAGTGATGCTAGGAGATTTCTTGATATTGAGTCAAATCATATCATCGAATCTCGCGATGCTGAATACTTTGAAGACAAGTTTGCAAAAGACAAAAACATTGTTCTTTCGGATATTCCAGAAAATGATGTAGGTGCAAATGAGACTGAAATCTCATATGGGCCAGTAGTCCAAGAAGAAGCTGTTGTTCATGAAACAACTCTTGTACCAGAACTCGCAGAGCCGTCAGCTAAGCGAGCGAGGAGACCGAAAGATTTCGGAGATGTCTTTGTCACCTATCATGTGGAAGAGGATCCGCTTACCTATGATGAGGCGATGAAGACCATAGATGCTATCTTCTGGAAGGAGGCAGTGAATGACGAGTTTGACTCTATCACCTCCAATAATACATGGGTGTTGGTAGATCTACCTGAAGGAGAAAAGCCCATCGGATGTAAATGGATTTTCAAGAAGAAGATGAAGGCAGATGGAACTATTGACAAGTTCAAGGCCAGGCTGGTAGCCAAGGGATTTCTCAGAAACAGGGGATAGACTACTTTGATACGTACGCTCCAGTAGCTCGGATGACCACCATCAGGATGTTAATCGCTCTAGCAGCTATACATAAGTTGGTGATACATCAGGTGGATGTTAAGACAGCATTTCTGAATGGGGAGCTGACCGAAGAGATTTACATGCAACGGCCAGATGGATTTGTCGTCAAAGGTCTTGAAGACAAAGTCTGCAAGTTGGTGAAATCATTATATGGTTTGAAGCAAGCTCCCAAGATGTGGCATGAGAAGTTTGACAAAGTTATTAGGTCAAACGGCTACAGAGTCAGGGAGACGGACAAATGTGTTTACACAAAGTTCGCTGATGGAAGAGGAGTCATAGTTTGTCTGTACGTGGACGACATGCTAATCCTAGGTATGGATATAGGTTGTGTCACGGAGACAAAGAAGTTCCTCTCAACCAAGTTCAGTATGAAGGACTTGGGGGATGCAGATGTCATCTTGGGCATAAAGATCATCCGGACAGACACTGGAGTAGCGCTGTCACAATCTCACTACATTGAGAAGATGCTCACACGCTATGGGTATAAGGATCTTCCAGGGATCGATACGCCATACAGTGTGATCAGAAGCTGAAGCTAAACTCGAAGGAAAGCGTCAGACAGTTGGAGTATTCTAGCATTATCGGAAGTTTAATGTTCGTAACCCCTGCCACAAGGCCTGACATAGCTTTCACCGTAGGAATGCTGATTCGGTTCACAAGCAACCCAGGGGTTGAGCACTGGAAAGCTGTGAAGCGGGTGATGAGATATCTCAAGAAGACTCAGACATATGCACTGCACTACAACGGGTATCCAGTAGTGGAAGGCTTCAGTGATGCTAGCTGGTGTTCAGAGGTGGAAAGCGAGAGATCCACAGGTGGATATGTCTTTTCCTTGGGTGGAGCTGCTATATCGTGGAAGTCGAAGAAGAGACTATACTCTCTCGTTCCTCCATTGAATCTGAATTCTATGCACTTGAAACTGCAGCAGATGAAGCAGAATGGCTTCGGAGCTCATGTATGATCTTCCAGTGGTTGGGGCTCAGATACCGGCGATACTGATATACTGTGACAACCAGGCGACTGCGGCGGTGGCATCAAATGACCTCTTCAACGGAAAAAAGAGGGCTGTACGGTTGAAGCACATGGCAGTACACGATCTTATCAAAGAGGTGTAATTGCAGTGGTTGATGTTCGGAGTCAGGAGAACCTGGCAGATCCGTTCACAAAGGACCTCAAGCGCCAGTTGGTCGATGACACATCTTGTAAATGGGCTTGAAGGCATTCTGATAGTGTGTCTTTGTAATCCTAACATAATGTTTTATGCTATTAGTTCAAAGAAAAATCTACTAGGCATCTAACTTTGGTTCAAAGGAGGATCACTAACTGGGAAACTATCAGGTAACAGTGGGTACTTGTTTTCTGGAACATGGAAGGGATACGGACCCATAACCACTGTTGTCTACTATGTATTTTCTACAGAAAAAACAGATCCTGTGGAAGGTTGGCTTAAACGCCTTAATGAGTTCTCAGGCAGAGTGAATGCCTGGTGTGCTTTACAGGAAGCACGGTAGAGCAGCACTACAAGGAGTGAAACTCCATGCTACAGTGGGTGACTCCACCATGAGGTTTCCAGGTAGGGGTAATGCCTCGGCTTTGCAAGCCAAGTCATAGCGGCGTAGCACCCAAATAGGCAGGTAGTCTAATGCTGTATGACGTAATTAAAGAGTTATAGACAGCACTACAAAGGGGAGGATGGCCCCATGTTACAGTGGCACAACACCACGATGAGGTACCCAGGTCGGGATAAAGCTCGACATTGCAAGCCATGTCGTTGCGGCGTAACATCGCAAGGAAGCCTTAGGCTTCATGCTGAGTAGATTGGCACTACAAAGAGGCTGAGACCTCATGCTACAGTAGTATGACACTACGATGAGGTTCCCAGGTAGGGGTAATGCCTCAGCTTCAGGCCATGTCATAGCGGCGTAGCACCGCAAGGAAGCGCAAGGCTTTATGCCATATCTCTTTAATAAAGAACTCACCTATAGTGTATAGGAAGAGATATCAGGCCGTCTCTTGAGGGTAAACTTGTAGACGCCCAAAATTATATACTGAAACCAGGCTGGCACAGGGCCTTTAATGTGCAGCCAGAAGCACACGTAACTACACTTTGTGATGGGAAGAATTGCAATTGTAGTGCAGAATTCAAGGCGTAGTCCATTCTTGTATCACATTGTTATTTAACCCATGCGGGAAGATTCAAGTCGTCAGCGACATCTATCCTAATGCAAAATAGACAGTTACTGTGGGGAACGCTCAACCCTGGACACATATATATGTTGTGATATGTGGGGGATTGTTGGTGCTTTCTTTACATGGAGAGAGCTTGCTCTCAACATGCCTTGTAAAATTTTAGTCCCACATCGGAAATGCACCATGAGTTATCTCAACATATATACTTGGTTGTGTTGTTGAGAGATGCACATGGGATGGTGACCCTAAGGAGGGAACCATGTGGGTGATTTTACTAGGAGGTAAGAATAAGGCTCCAAGGATTAAGCATTAATGCTTTTGTCATTCTCTTGGATTAATTCCACTTGGAGCTAAGTCCCAACGGGGCTTAGCGACTCGAACTCGAACTCGGACTCGGGCTCATGAGGCGTAATGTGGTATTTTGATGGCACACTTTGCACTTAGCACGTCAGCAGTCATGCGGCTCATGCGTCCATACGGCTCATGCGGTCCATGCGGTCCATGCGGCTCATGCGTCCATGCGGTCCATGTGGTCCATGCGGTCCATGTGGCTCATGCGGTCCATGCGGTCCATGCGGCTCATACGGCTCATGTGGTCCATACGGCCAGGCTGCTGCTGTCGCATGGAGGGTTCTGCTGACTGTGCAGAATACAAGTCAGTTATGGATAGGCTGAATCAATACGATTAATTCAGATCCTATCTTTGTGGGATTTGAATTAATTTTGTCCCTATCTTTGTGGGATTTGAATTAATCTCGTTGCTATCTTTTTGGGATTTGATTCAATCTTTCCATAACTGAAGAGGCGGCTAGGGTTTCCACCCTCTCTCTATAATACTCTCTTCTGGCATCCTTTGTGGTTGCTACAAAAAAATAGAAGTCAGAAAAGGAGAAAGAGAGAGAGCTGCTGCCGCCATTGTAAGTCCATTCGAGGAGTCAGAACAGAGGTGACTTCGAGCGTTCCACAAGTTCTTCAAAACTTGCTGGTTCCTGGTGTGGGGCGAATCTTGCTTTGAGCAACGGTGTTTGACACCCCAGCATTGTTCTCTTCTCTATTTTTCCTCCTCTATATTGTAATCGGGTTATTTGGTATTTGTATCATCGTAGATCTTTGTTGCATCTGTTTTACTATCTTTGATCAAGCCCCGGGACTAACAGAGTTCCTCTAATTTGTGGTCGGTCGGGTGATTGTCCGATGATCCGATCGTCGACTGCGGTGTGCAGGCTGTCGGAGTTAGGCGTGGAGATGTCGAGGGGTCGGCAGAGTGGTTCAGGTGCTGCTGCGCTAGAGTTTAAGAAGTGGTGATAGAACTTGTGGGGAAAACCTAGTTTATTCGTTTGTTTGTTCATATAGGGATTTAAATCATATTTAATCTAAGATTCCCAATTAGTATTGGATTCCTTCTAATCCCTAGAGTCAGTTTTGGGGTGCAGCAATATTTAAAATTTTTGATTCAAATCCTTGGGAGGATTTGATCGAAAATTTTGAAAAGGTGGTTGGCCACAGCCTTTCCTCGGCTGGGTCTTGTTCGGTCGGGTTTTGGTTGTAAAGTGATATCACGAGATTTGACAATCTCGTGATAATTTGACTTTTAGTTATAACATTTTTTTTACTAGTGGTCGGTTTTTAAGAAGGAAAAAGGGGGGGGTTCGGTAATGCCTTGCTAGCACTGTAGCTGCGCTACAGTGCTGGCTGTTCTTTTTTTTCTTCTTTTTTCGTTTTCTATTTTTTTTTTTTTCGTTTTTCTATTTATACACACTCATATACATGTATATATAGATCATATGTACAAACATCAATATATTTCCATATATATATATATATATAAATATATATTATATATATATATATATATAATATATATATATATCTATATATTTATATATATATATATATATATATATTATATATTATTATATTATTATATTATAGATATTTTATATATATATATATAATATATATATATTTCCTATATATAGATATATATATATATATGGAAATATATAATATAGATATATATATATATATTATATATTATTAGATATTATATATATATATATATTTTTTATATATATATTATATATATATATATATAGATATCTCTATAATATATATATATTATATAATATATATATTTATAATATATTATATATATATTATATATTTATAAATATAATATATATTATATATATATATATATATATATAATATATATAATATTATATATATAGAATAATTATAATTATTAATATATTATATATTAAATATATATATATTATTTTATATATTATTATATATTATATCTATATATATTATATATTATATTATATATAGATATATATATATATATATATATTATATATATATATATCTATATATTATATATATATATATATTATATATATTATATATATAATATATATTGTTTTCCATAAATAAATTCACTTTATTTATGTGTATCTGGGAAATTACAACTGTAGGAATCCGATCTAGAAGACGATCGCTTTATCCCTTGGACTATGCGAAAAGAAAAGCTCTCAAAATTTTGACAGTAAGTTAGATAACTATGTATCTGTACAATGAATGAGAAAAAGAACTCTATTTATAGAGTCAAAAATAACTGAAAGGATAACTGTCTTCACAGCCTGTGCCTAGTTGAAAATCACGCAGGATTTAACATACGCAAGGTTGTGAGCAATTACTGGACGTGGCCTGTAACTGTTGGACACATGGCAATCATGCGAGTCGGTGCAAGTTACAGGACACGCCGACGAGAGATCAGTGGCATGGCTGCCACGTACTCCAATTTGATGAAATCCACGCAGACTTGTTGAAGACGAAAGCCACGCAGACTCGGGGCAGAAAGCTTCAAAATCCACGCAAACTTGGGGCAAGAAGCTTCAGAATCCACGCAGGCTTGGGGAAAAAGCTTCACAATCCACGCAGACTTGGGGTAGAAAGCTTCACAATCCACGCAGATGTGGAGCAAGAAACTTCAGAATCCACGCAAACTTGAGACAGAAAGCTCAAAATATACGCGGACTTTGGGAAAGAACATAATCCATGCTCGATTGAGGCAGGACTGCCAGCTGTCTTGATTTGACGTGCTTTGACTGACACAAAATCTCTGACAGTGATTGCTTTTGTCAGTTGCATTAAATGACAAGAAGCTCCTGAGTCTTGCTGAAGAAGATTTCGAAAGTCACGCAATAGTCAGCTGTGATCTCTCCAGTTCTGTGCATACGTGGCATACGAGAAGACGTTCTTCGACTGTCGTGCTGTCAGTCATAATTACACTCTGACAAATGATGAGCTGTTTTCCAGCGTGACTTTTAAATATTGTCCTGATCAACTCAGCGTGACTTTTGAACTTTTTCTGATCAACTCAGCGTGACTGTTCATTTTTAAGGCCTACAAAACTCCCTTCAAAGTTTTCGAAAAATGATAAATTATTTCGAAATACTTTGAAAACGAGATGATAAAATGAATTTAGTCACGCTGAGATGACATCAAATTTTTCGAAAGTCGAAAATACTTCAAAATTTCGAAATACTTTGGAAACATCCAAATGAACTTATTAAATGTCATGATGACTCTTCATTCTCCGAGACTGATTGAATCCAATTTATGGTGGAATATGAGCCGCCGGCGAGCTCTGTTATATAAACAGGAAAAAAATTCAGCTTTGATGTTCATCACGTCAACATGACTCCGAAGGAAGAAGCTGAAGAAGAAGCAAGAAAGTTAGGTTTCTGTGCCCATGGCGATCCTACTTTTGGGGGTAAGGAACCGGAGCCTTTTTGTCTTCGAGTTCAAAGATGACCCGACACAACTAGCCAAGAATTTCTTGAGCTATTTTGGCCTGGATGGCTCGTCTTCTTCCAATGGACGCAGCCTTGCAGAACAACGTGAAATATTGAATGCTCTGTTACACCGTATGGGAGTCAAGAGCGTAGAAGAACTGGGCGCTAAGCTCAGTCGCTCTGCAAAATAGAGCGTGTCTTTTATGCTTCTGTTTTTTTTTTTGAAAAATGTTGCACTTTTTTTTGTAAGGCCATCAGTGCCTCTTTTGTCTTGAAAAATGTAGTACAACTTTTGTGCTGAACAGCGTGCATTAATGAAGAATATTAAGTGGCACTCTTTGAATGTTTCCAATGCTGCGTTGTCTTCCAAAGTACACGTGACACTCATTCCGTGATTATGAGCGCTTTTTGCTCGGATCCAAGAATAGGCTTGCACTTTGTCCTTTAAATAGGTAGCTAAGTTTCACAGATACTCATCTCCTTATTCTTCTTCTTCTTCTCTGAGAATGAATCTTTTGTGAGATTTCATTCTCAAACAGGAAAGCAATGCTTTCTAATGTTCGATTTCTGTGCACTATACCAGACATTGGTTTGCCAATCCTTAGCACCAAACTTGATGGTAAGTACGCGTACCATTTTTACTGTTGAAGATGAGCTTTTGTTTCTGACTGAACAATACACGCCTGTCTCTGTTTGCCAAATGCACGCTTAATGAGAATGATATTTCTGTTGATTTAATCTCTTTTTCCTTGCTGTTTTCTGCAGAAGCTCGGCTGAAAATTTTCTTCAGAACTGGCATTGGTGATTTGGATGCTGTGGAGAATATTCCTCTGACACCTACATCAGGGAGCTTATACGCTTTTGACGCGTAAATCAGACAACTCAGAACTCTTCGTGGGATAGAAGGGTCTTCCTCAGATGGTAGGAAGAGCCTTTATACACGAGAGTTGGATGGTGGAGTCAACTCTACCCCGAGAAATCGGGTAGTAGAGTTCCTTTCACAGGAGAACTAGGAATTATATCCCAATGTTGGATACATTCCTATCTCCTTTGAGAGGTCACTCCCAATCCACCAGTTGTATTAGCAGCAATACGCCTTCGGGCTACCATACTCTGGGTTCTCCTCTCGTCTGAGAGAGAAGACCAGAGTTTGATTCCTGCTGATCTGGTCGTGACTGGGACTCAGACAGTCAGGAACTGCCACCAACAACGAACCTAACGGAGAAGGTCCGACGGAGAAGATCCAAGGAAGAAGATAGATCTCTATTAGGTTATTGTTGTGTGCATAGAATGAAAATCCAAAATTGTAAATAGATTTCCATTATGATTTGTAAGAAAGTCTAAGAAAATGTAATAGACTTTTTATGATAAAATGAGAGTGGAAATGATAATTCTTCTATGCTCAATGATTTGTATTTGAATGAATTGTAGACATGATAGATAATGAAATCTTCTTTTCTGATTTAGAGTACTCAATACTATCAGAGGTAATATGGACGTGATAATATGTAGGAACTCGAAAAGAAAATAGATTGATTTCTATGCAGAGGTCAAGAATAGAAAATAACAAATGAACAGGTAGATTCGGCATTTATTCAGAGGTTATGAAAACATGATAAATAACGAATCCCCATAATAGAAGATTATGAACGGACGAATTGTCAGATGAATGTAATAAATGAACGAATGAACCGTAGGATGAATGCAATAAATGAACGGATGAACCGTCGGGCATTAATGAATGTGTGAACCGTCGGATGAATGTGACGCTTCATTATTTGAAGAACTTCTACCTATAAATATAGCAGAATTCTGACAAGAACGAACACTTCCATTCTTCAACATAAAAATGTCATCTGAAGAAGCATCCAAGAAAGCTGGAATCACCCCGAAGATTCAGAAGGGCACTGAAGAACACCTTGTCGATCCAATTCAACCGAAGGAAGTAAAAGCAGGCGAAGGTTCGTCTGTACCCAAGCCCCCCAGGGACATTCTGGACTTCCTGCTCGAACCGGAAAGGACTGAAGAAGAAGAAGCCATGAGGATAGCGCTTGCAAATTCCTCGTGGGTTCCAGCAAGGAGGTTCTCGTCTCTTTTGCTGACTGCGTTTTCAAGAAGGACGGCAGTGGCCCGCGTCCAAATGTAGAGAAGGATGATAGTGATCTTCCTTAAAATCATGTACTATCATTCATGATTAAAATAAAATAAAAATTTTATTTATAAACATGAACTTGTCTGATGATTTACAAGTATTTACATTTATGCATAATACTTTTTAAGGAATTTGCCATTAATAGGCATCATAACTTTTCGACCATCCAGTTCTGAGTTGATAAGCTCCATTTGAGAAAACTCTGCTTACAACATAGGGACCTTCCCACTTTGCGTTGAATTTGCCTTTGCTCATATGAGTCATAGTCATAGGACGTCTGACTGTTAGAACAAGTTCTCCTTTTTGATATGCTCGAACACTGACTTTCTTATTAAAAGCTCTTGAGATTCTAGCTTGATAGAATTCGATATTCTGTTGAGCAGATAATCGCTTCTCATCCAGAGCTTCTAATTCCTGAAGTCGAAGACGATCATTATTCTCGGCGGTGAGTTCATTAGTGATTGTTATCCTTAAAGAAGGAATTTGAATCTCTAATGGAAGAACAGCTTCGCATCCATGCACCAGAGAGAAGGGTGTACATTTAGTAGCATTACGAACTGTAGTGCGATAAGCCCACAAACATTCACCGAGCTTCTCACTCCAATTACGTTTGTTAGTAGAGACAAACTTCTTTAGGAGTTTAATGATGGTCTTGTTGAAAGCTTCTGCTAATCCGTTAGCTGCTGGATTATATGCGGTAGAAGCCACATTATTGATCTGGTGATCGTCACAGAATCGAGTAAATTTCTGGCTGACGAATTATGGTCCATTATCTTGAATAATGCGTCGAGGAACACCAATTCTGTAGATGACGTGGTATTTAATAAAGCTGATGACATTGGACGTCTTGACTTCAGATAAAGAAATGGCTTTGGCCCATTTGGAAAAGTAATCGGTTATTGCGAGAATAAACCGATGACCTTTTGATGACGGCGGATTGATCGGACCGATAATGTCCATGCCCCAAGCTTTGAAGGGCCATGATGCTGCCGTCGGATGTAGAAATTCCGAGGGTTTGATGAATAAAATCCGCATGGATTTGACAAGCTTTACACTTCTTTGCATATTCTATGGCATCTGATACCATAGTGGGCCAATAATAACCCATACGTCGAATACGGTCTTGAAGTTTTGGTCCAGGCTGATGTGCTCCACAAATTCTATCATATGCTTCACGAATAATCTGCTGAGCCTCATCACCGGCAACACATCGAAGAAGTAGACCGTCATAAGCTCGACGATATAAGATTTTTGTAGTATGATTGTAATAAAATCTGAGTGATCGTCGTCTGATAGATGCTGCCTCACTCGAATTATCTGGAAGAATGTCATACAATACAAAAGCTAAGAAAGGAAGTCTCCAATCTTTATCTGTATTCTGAGTCTCAGCTGAATTACTGAAGATGAATTCCATGCTAGAATCAGATGAAGATGATAAAGATTTACGACTGAATCCAAATCCTCTTGTTGTATTGACGTCATGAGACGTTGATTCTTCAATGTCAATTGGAAGTCCTAGGGTCAGGTTATTTTCCAGATAAAACAATTCTCGATTGCGAACAACAATCATTTGTTGCCGTCTAATCGGAATAGCTAACACCGCCGCAAGATTAGCTAGAGCATCAGCTTCTGTGTTACATGCTCGCCTAACATGTTCAATGAAGAATTCTTTAAATGAAGAAGCCATAGATATAGCTGATCTATGATAAGGAACCAGATCTTGATGGCGAACTTCATAAGTACCCCTTATCTGATTGACAATGAGTTTAGAGTCTCCGTACGCCTCCAAATGTCGAATATTCAGATGTTTAGCGAGTTGAAGACCAATGAGTAACGCATTGTACTCAGCTAAGTTGTTTGAACACGGCTGATCAAGAGAATAAGCTCTTTGGATAGCAAGACCTTCTGGCGATACAAGAACGATTCCAACTCCAGCGACAATATCACCATTAGGACCTATCCTTGAAGCTCCATCAAAGAATAGACGCCAAGTAGGATCTTCTTCAGCAATTTGGTTTGAATCTAGAACTTCATCTGGGATTTCATCATAGAGTTTTGAATTTTCTGGAATTGAATGTGCAGCCAGAAAATCAGCTAAAGCTTGTCCTTTGACTGATTTCTGAGGAATATAATACATATCATACTGAGCAAGTAAGATTCTCCAATTAGCCAATCGAGAATTCAAAACACTAGGTTTCTTCATCATGACCTGTATAGGATTGATTCTGGAGATGACATGAATAGTCTGACCAATGATATAATGACGTGTCTTTTGAACAGCGAACATCAAGGCTAGACATTCTTTTTCGACCGGTGAATATCGAGGTTCAGCTCCGGTCATAGTACGACTGAGATAGTAGATGGCTTGTTCATGACCATTTTTATTCTTTTGCGCGAGCAATGCACCCAATGAATGACTCATTGCTCGGGTATATAAGAGGAATGGAATTCCTGAGACGGGAGGGTACCAATACTGGAGGGCTCATCAGATATTGTTTTATATTATCGAATGCTTTCTGACATTCATCATTCCAGACAAAAGAGACACCTTTCTTCATAAGTTTGTTGAATGGTCTGCAGCGTCCTGAAAGATTAGAGATGAATCTCCTGATATAAGCGATCCTTCCTTGAAATCCTCGTAGCTCTTTTAAGGTGCGTGGAGGACGCATCTCTTGGATGGCTTTGATCTTCTCGGGATCCACGTGTATACCTTTAGAGGTAATGACGAAGCCGAGAAATTTACCACTAGAGACGCCTAAGAAGGACTTAGTAGGGTTCATCTTTAATTGATGCTTACGCATTAGATCAAATATAGTCTTCAAATCTTGGATATGATCCTCCTTTTGTCGACTTTTGACTGCAATATCATCAACATAGCATTCAACTGTTTTCCGCAAATGTTCACAGAATATAGTGCTCATAGCTCGTTGATAAGTTGCTCCTGCATTCTTGAGATCGAATGGCATAACTGTATAACAGTATGTACCGATCGGCGTTCTGAAAGAAGTGTGCTTCTCGTCATCTGGAAACATTTTAATCTGATTGTACCCAGAATACCCGTCCATGAATGACATTCGTTCAAACCCACAGGTATTATCGATCATGACATCAGTGATTTGTAGAGGGAATTCGTCTTTAGGACATGCCGCATTGAGATCGCGGAAGTCTATGCAAACTCTGATCTTGCCAGTCTTTTTAAGAACAGGAACTATGTTAGCCACCCAATCGGGATGTTGTTCCTCTCTAATAAACCCAGAGGTCATGAGTTTATTGACTTCAGCTTCAATTGCATCCATAATATCTGGACGAAATCGTCGCTGTTGTTGTTTGACCGGTTTAGCATTCGGCAAGATATTGAGCTTGTGAGTTGAGATTTATGGATCGAGTCCTGGCATATCTTCATAACTCCAAGCGAAGACATCGATGTAGTCACGAATAAGTTTAATCATGTCTTGCTTATCAGTTTCTGAAAGACTTTCACTGATGAATATTGGTTTGGGAGATCCCTCTTCACCAACATCTATTTGAACAAGTTTGTCTTCAGTCGGAGGTTCTTTTTGCTCAAATCGGAACTCCCATTGATTATCTAACCTTTGGGCCCATTGTTCTAATTCAGGTGAGATTTCAAACTCATCTTCGTCTTCATCATCTTCCTCAGAACCGTCAATGGAGACCATGTTGGAAGACAGAATGTTGCAGTAGAAATCACCGATACTCGTATCGAAATCCCAAGAGGTAGTACTAGAAGAATCAGATCTCTTATCTTCGTCAGATTCGGGATCTTCATGGATAATATTGATAAAAGGAGTAGGAGCAGTATAGCCCAATCCGTATTTTGTTCTCCCATATTTCAGAGGAGGAATCTGGACAGACATTTTTCTTCCTTTTTCCACTATTGAGGCCAGTTCTGAAGTCATAGCCCATATTTTTAATGATGTCTTTAGATTGCTGACTATAACGACGTAGTTGTAATCTTCCAGTATCATCGTTTTATCAGAAGGATTTTGGGGCCCTTTGTAGAAGAATATTGGAATGTCTCCTGGCTTTCTGCTGGGAACTAGAAAGTATGAAGATTGTACTGGTTCTAGGGATACATCTGTATGAACAGTCTGTACAACTCCTATGGTTATTGTGTTCAAGTTATCTAACAAATGTAAATAACTATGAACATAATTACACACATCAACATACTACAAGGATGGAGACTTTTCATTAAATGTAAAAGCAGCAGTATTTATATTGGGAAAAGGCTGAGCCTTAGAGATCTTAGCCAAATCAATGACTAAAGGGGGAGAAGATGAACGAGAAGAAGCGTTGTTTCGATTAAGATCGATAACAAATGGCTCAGAAGAGGTGAGCTCCTTTGAAACTTGAGATGGAAGAGTAATCCGCCTTTCAACTGGAATTAGCAGAGTATCTTGTTTCACATGTGAAGATGCAGGAGTTGCAGTACGCCCACTGACAGGAATGATCAGTATATCTTGAGTAGACGACTGAGGTAATGGAGAAATTCGTCCACTCACCGGAATGATGAAAGAACCTTCTCCAGAGGGTTTGGGAGATTGTCGCTGAGTAGTTCGACTTTCAACAGGAATTATTAAAGTCTCACTTTGTGAATCCTCTTTCTCCATAGCTTGTATCACCCTTGTATACTCTTCTTTGTACATCCGAGAATCATTGAAATAGGCTTCAACCCCATGGAAGGGATTTATATCAGCAACTTCTTTTTGTACTCTTCCATTGCTATCAATGTATTTAAAACACTGATGAAGAGTAGAAGGCACCACATTATTTTTATGAAGAAAGGGCCTCCCAAGAAGAAGATTGTAGGATCCCACAATCTCGATCACATAGAAAGTGACTTTGGATCTGAAATCGCCTATTTGAAGCTTCAGATGAATCTTTCCCAAAGGCTCGCTTCGGCTTTGATTGAATCCCAGGATAGTAGTAACTGTCTTGGAAAGTTTGTGAAGAGGGATTTTTAGTTCATCCAACAGACTCTTTGGCATTATGCTTATAGCAGACCCTAGATCAATGAGGATACGATCTATCTTCATTGTATCGATATAACCGGTGTAGTAGAGAGGCCGATCATGTCGATTATCCTCCAGTAGCATGTCGTCTTGTGTAAAGGTGATATTTGGGATAATCTTCAGTACACTGTTGCAATGTAAGCAAGTGGCAGATTCTGTATCTGGCTTCTTTAACTGTGCAAGACAAGAGTCAGCTTGTAGAAGTGCTTCACTTAACGTCTCCCGAGTCTCTTTAGAAAGATGTAAAAGTTCAAAGAGGGACATTCTAGCTGGAGTATTAGCAAGTTGAGCTAGAATGTCGAAATTATAAGGCTTCTGAAGCCCAAGAGGAGAGGACTTCTTGATTGGCTTATCAAACCGAGCCTGTTGTTTGCCTTTCTCAAGAGCTGTAGGCTTGGAAGAAACAGGTTCAACTGGGGTAGTTGAAGGAACAGGTACGGTGGATGATTCTTCTTCAGGAGGAACATTAGGAGCGTCTTTATCAGCAAGAGGGATATCAGGAGTATCCTCAGGATTTTTGGAATAATCCTTTAGATAAGGTTTCCCTGTTCTAGTAGCACCAGCAAGTGCTTCTTCTTTGTCTTTTGGCTCTGTGTCAGAGATAGATCCAAGAGAAGTCATATGACATGACTTAATCTTTCCAGCCTTCTTGGACTTTCGAGAAGTAGTCTTTTGAGGAGAAGGCGATTCAAAATTTGCCACTAGATCAGGATGGATCCACATGATTTCTCCGGTTTCCAAAGTGATTGGCACTAATTCTTCAGACTGTAGAGGAGGAATATTCACTATTTCAAGAGTTGCCTTGGGAATAGGAACGATCCCACTTTCAAGGAGCTGAGGAGGGAAATCTCCGAATTGCATAGAGACGACGTTGGAGGTGACGGTCTTCTCTTTTGGAGTAAGAGAGATAGCTCCAGATTTAATCATTTCTTGGATCTTTTCTTTCAGTACATAACATGTACGAATTGTGTGACCCAACATTCGGTGGTATGGACAGTATTTGGGATGATCTGTCTTACCAGCTTCATCAGGTTTCTTGATTTCAGGTAATTGTATTTTATTACCTTTCAGCAGACATTCAAAGATACCAGGGACATCGTCATCATCGAAAGAGTATTCTTCCTTGGGGCGAGGTGCTCTTGTTTGTTGGGTTGTAGAAGTAGGAGAAGTTTGCACAGTTGATGCATCTTTGCTCTGAAGATTAACTTCAAGAGTTTTTTTTTCCTTGCGAGCATTATTTTTAGCGTTATTATTAGCACCTTGACCTGTTTCTTTGGGAGTCATCTGTACTCCTAAACCTTTGAAGGTTTCAGCACTAATTTCTGCGGCCTTAGCACTAACTATGAAAGAAGGCCAGTCTTGAAATTGGGTGGATCCTGTCCACATGCTGATGATTGGCAACAAATTTGATTTGCATGTGTCGATAGTGACAGCATCAGGAGTTCCAAGAGGCATCTTCAGAGCTTCTCTTCGAAATCGTTCAATGAAATCTTCTGTAGTTTTATTATTTTTCTGCTTGATTCTAATAAGAGCAGACATAGTCATGTCATTGAGCCCTTCTTAGAACCTTTCAAGAAACATCTGTTTGAAACTGGCAAATAAGATAATGCACCCATCTGGAAGACTTCTATACCATTCATAAGCTGTTCCCTTGAGACATCCAACAAACACCCGAGTAAGGTGGGCGTCGCTTGGTTGCAATTGATCAGTCATCACTTCAAAGTGATTAATAAACTGACTTGGAGAAGTGGTTCCATCATAGAATGAGATAGTAGGAGGCTTGTATTTAGGAGGATATGATACTTGCTTCCATTCTATCGGATAAGGTTGCTTGATGCCTAATCTTTGTAAACCATCATTCTGTTTGAATGCCTCGAATTGAGTTTTGAGATTCCTCAATTCTTCATTAACAACTCCGGAAGATTGTGGAGTTGTAGCTTGTAGAGAATAGTTGGGAGGAGGAACAGCATTATAAGCACTACCCCCAGCTCCAGAGAGACTAGGATTTGGTTGAGCTGGTCCAGGAGTATTGGATTGTATTGCTGGAGGAACTTATACTAGACTTATAACAGTGTCAATTGGTATGGCATCTGGTACAGTCTGTCGATTTTGCATCTGAGTTGCCATGAGTTCATACATCGACTTCATAGTATCAGCCATAGACTTCATTTGTTGTTCCAAAGAAGCAATCCTTTGTTCTTGAGGAGTCAAGGAAGAAGAAGGTTCATCAGTATTCCCATCAACCATATAAGTCGTGACTGTACGAGGGATTATTGATGAACTGGTGGATGTTATTTGTTCTGAATCATTGCTTTGTGCATCAAAGTCAATTATAGGAGAACTACCCCCAGTAGGAAGAGGTGGGAAGTTAGATTCTCCAAGAAATTCAGAATCATCTTCAGAAATCAAATTTCTTTGATTAGAAGCTAAGACTCTTGCTCTGGTGTTTCTGTATACTCCATCTGGACTATCAGCTCTACCCCCAGTATCCCGAGAGGTCATGTTAACAGAAGCAAACAAAGGCTCATCTTCATCAGACATAGGTTCACACTGAATCCGATTGAAGACAGATTATCGTTTTGTTTGACATCTGTATTGCATTGTGACTCTCGGCTGGAAATCACATTCATGATCAACATAGTCCTGAACATTTGATTGACATCTGCATTGAATTATGACTCTTGGCTGGAAGTCACATTCAGCATGGTCCATTGTCACAGAATTACTCCTTCTCTTCTGTTGAAGGTGTTCTCGTAAATCTGTTTGTGAAGATTGAGGTACATCAGAGAACACTCTTTGTGTATTGCTAGGAGTATATTTTCTGTTCTTGGGTCTTGATGGCTCTTGATTATACAGAGAGTGATTAATATGAGCCACATAATTTCTAGCATATTCTGCATCCGGATCTCTTAACCTTGTTTTCGATTGATGTGGTTTCTTAACACCAGAAGTATTTCCCAAACGGATTTGATTAAGTTTTGCTCTTAGATCAATTGGAGGTGACACATTGGTTTTTGACACATGGAGTTTTCCTTCCATTGATCTGGATATTTGCAGAGAAGGAAAAATAGAACCATCCCCCTGATTAGGAGTTGGTAACAAACCTTTTCTAATGGACAAATTCTGTGCCCAATTTGAAGATGTCATAGAAGAAGACATTAAGGAATGTTTCTTCTTAGACTCATTCAATCTTTGAGACATAGAATGTCCAGAAGGAAGAGTAGTCAAAAGACCATTTCCTTTTCTTTGACTAACAAAATTGTCAGTCAAAGCTGTTCCTGAAGTAAAAACTACAGGAACAGAAGAAACAACTAAAGAGTCATCTCTTTTCGAAGGGACTTTGTGTGGAAGACCACCCCCAGTTCTAGTAGAACTTGGCACAGAAGAAGAGATAGCTAAAGAGCTATTCTTCTTAGATGAAATACACGCTGAAACAGATTTGGTTAAAGAACCAGTACTGTTAGCGTGGCTTTTGGATTTAGAATTACACGCTGGAACAGATTTAGCTAAGGAGCCAGTGTTGTCAACGTGACTTTTAGGATTGAGATTACACGCTGGAACAGATTTGGCTAAGGAGCCAGTACTGTCAGCGTAATTTTTGATTTTGGAAATACACACTGGAACAGATTTGGCTAAGGAGCCAGTACTGTCAGCGTGATTTTTGATTTTGGAAATACACGCTGGAACAGATTTGGCTAAGGAGCCAGTACTGTCAGCATGATTTTTAGGATTGAGATTACACGCTGGAACAGATTTGGCTAAGGAGCCAGTACTGTCGGCGTGATTTTTGGTTGCTGTTATCTTCGAGCGCACAAGAGTGTGCGTGCTTGCAGTAGAGTTCTTGCCAGTGTTAGGAGTAGACACTGTGGCAGAGACTTCACCATTGGCTGCCAATTGATTCTTAGGGACATAAACAGAGTGTCCCTTCGACTTGGCAGTGATGATGGAGGCTGAAGTGGGCTTGCCACTCTTAGCCCGCTGCATTTCTTCATAGGCGAGTTGATCGAATTGGATCGTCATCACCTTCTTCGTCGAGCCGACTGACGAAGTGTCGCATTGAGTTGTTGCCATCTCAGAAGAGGAGATGGTTTTCTCCAGCAGAGTCACCAATTTGTTTTCCATAAATAAATTCACTTTATTTATTGTGTATCTGAGAAAATTACAACTGTAGGAATCGGATCTAGAAGACGATCGCTTTATCCCTTGGACTATGCGAAGAAGAAAAGCTCTCAAAATTTTGACAGTAAGTTAGATAACTATGTATCTGTACAATGAATAAGAAAAGAACTCTATTTATAGAGTCAAAAATAACTGAAAGGATAACTGTCTTCACAGCCTGTGCCTAGTTAAAAATCACGCAGGATTTAACATACGCAAGGTTGTGAGCAGTTACTGGACGTGGCCTGTAACTGTTGGACACATGGCAATCATGCATGAGTCGTGTGCAAGTTACAGGACACGCAGGCGAGAGATCAGTGGCATGGCTGCCACGTACTCTAATTTGATAAAATCCACGCAGACTTGTTGAAGACGAAATCCACGCAGACTCGGGGCAGAAAGCTTCAAAATTCACACAAACTTGGGGTAAGAAGCTTCAGAATCCACGCAGGCTTGGGGCAAAAAGCTTCACAATCTACGCAGACTTGGGGCAGAAAGCTTCACAATCCACGCAGATGTGGAGCAAGAAACTTCAGAATCCACGCAAACTTGAGACAGAAAGCTCAAAATATACGCAGACTTTGGGAAAGAACATAATCCATGCTCGATTGAGGCAGGACTGCCAGCTGTCTTGATTCGACGTGCTTTGACTGACACAAAATCTCTGACAGTGATTGCTTTTGTCAGTTGCATTAAATGACAAGAAGCTCTTTTGGTATGCCAACTTGGTGAAGGCTGAGTCTTGCTGAAGAAGATTTCGAAAGTCACGCAATAGTCGGCTGTGATCTCTCGAGTTCTGTGCATACGTGGCATACGAGAAGACGTTCTTCGACTGTCGTGCTGTCAGTCATAATTACACTCTGACAAATGATGAGCTGTTTCCCAGCGTGACTTTTAAATATTGTCCTGATCAACTCAGCGTGACTTTTGAACTTGTTCTGATCAACTCAGCATGACTGTTCATTTTTAAGGCCTACAAATATATATATATATATATATATATATATATATATATATATATTGGAAATTGCTGAGAAACCCAATTTCGGGGTTGGTTTTTATGAAAAACCCACCCGTATGATGGGTTTTATGAAATGCCCAGAGTTATATATTTTCACGTTAAGTATTCCAAGATTTCCTTTAGATCCTCTGTATTTACAAAATTAATACCATAACTACCCCTCAGCACAAACTCAGATCTGGATTGCGATTCTCGTCTTCTTCTTCTTCTTCACGAGAGATCTGGATTACGATTCCCTTTAGATGCTTTTTTTCAATCGAACTCCGATCATCGCTCATCGCTCATCATCATCATCTTCTTCTTCTTCTTCTTCTTCTTCTTCTTCTTCTTCTTCTTCTTCTTCTTCGCCGACAATTAGGTCAATTATGGAGAGAAAATCTTCTTCTTCTTCTTTTCTATAAGAGTTAGCATCGTTTTGAAAGAAGAACAAAAACTCTTAAAACTTTATTCATGTCAAATTTCTTTCCATAAAATAAAAAAATTAAAAATTAGGTTTCTGTCAACTGTTCTCCGTCGATATTACACGAAGAATAGTCATTCTCCTGCATTTTTAACAAGGAGAATGTCATTCTCCGTGTTGAATGGCATTCTCCGTGTTACTAACAAGAAGAATGGCATTCTCCGTGTTTCTAACACGGAGAATGGCCATTCTCCTGTGTTTTAACATTTGAATGACCATTCTTCGTATCATTTAACACGGAGAATGTCATTCTCCGTGTTATTTAGCACGGAGAATGACCATTCTCCGTGTAATTTAGAAACGGAGAATTCTATTCTCCGTACTGAATTACACGGAGAATGGTCATTCTCCTACGTTTTAACACTGGAAATGACCATTCTCCGTGTAAATTAACACGGAGAATGTCATTCTCCGTATAAATTAACACGGAGAATGCCATTCTCCGTTTTATTTAACACGGAGAATGCCATTCTCCGTGTTTCTAACATGGAGAATGACCATTCTTCTACATTTTAATACTGGAATGATCATTCTCCGTGCTAAATTACACGAAGAATGGCCATTCTCTATTTTATTTAGCACGGAGAATGTCATTCTCCGTTTTATTTAACACGGAGAATGGCATTCTCCGTATTTCTAACACGGAGAATGGCCATTCTCCTGCGTTTTAACACTGTAATGACCATTCTCCGTGCTAAATTACACGGAGAATGACCATTCTCCGTGTAAATTAAGATGGAGAATGACCATTCTCCGTGTAATTTAGCACGGAGAATGGCCATTCTCCGTGTAAATTAAGACGAAGAATGTCATTCTCCGTGTTACTAACACAGAGAATGACTATTCTCCATGTAAATTAAGACGGAGAATGACATTCTCCGTGTTACTAACACGGAGAATGACCACCCTCATGCAAAATTAACATTTTTCGTGGAATGACCATTCTCCTGCATTTTATGGTCAGTTAAAACTTTGAATGGCCATAACTTCCGAAATTTTAGAATCACAAAAAAATGATGTTTGGACCTCCGTTTTAGCACTTTTGCCGTTTGTCTCGGTCTTTCCGAAATTTTTCGACGAATTTTTGAAGATTTTTGAGGAGAAAACCTAGATTCGAAAGTGAGCAGCGTATGGAAGAAGATGAAGTATCGAAACGTTTTTTAAGAGTAGTTTCGTGGGTGTTTTCAATAAATTAGAAAGGAAGGGCAAAAAGGTCATTCGGAACCCTCTTTAGATATTTTTTGCTAATTCTGGGCATGCGATGAGATGTTTTTGTGCGGTGGGTTTTTCATAAAACTTTTTCGTTTTTTGGGCATTTCATATATATATATATATATATATATATATATATATATATATATATATATATATATATATATATATATATATGCACATGATATATATAATAAAAACAAGGGGATATGTGGAGCTGCTCAGCTCCCTGGGGAGCACTCGGTGGGTGGGGACCCCCTGGGCGGCCGGCCCCCTGGTGGCCGTCGCCGTGGTGGGCCGCCCCCTGGCCTCTCTCGCCGGCGTCCGACGGCTTGCTCCCTCGCCCGTCAGCGCCCTGGCAGCCTCCCCACTGCCCTCACTGTCGCCGTCCTCTCCCTCCGTGGCGTCGGCCCCGGCGCCCCCGTCGCAGGCGGCGACGCGTCTCCCCTCCTGCTGCTGTCGTCGGACAGAGGCCTTGTCCTCCCCCCTCTCTCCTGGGCTCTGGTGGCAACGGCTCCTCCTCCCCCGGCGACGGCCGGCGTCCGCTTCTGTTCCCGCCGTCGCCTTCGGCCGTGGCCCCTCCACCAGTTCCTCTCCCTCCCTGGCCCCCCTCCGCCTCCCCCCGGAGCTCGGTGCCCCAGCGGCGGCCCTCCCTTCAGCGCTTGCCGCCAGGGCCGACGCCGCCCCCCCCCCCCCCCCCCGCTCCCAGCGGTGTCCCCCTCGGCTGGGGCCCCCCGCCCCCTCTCGCGGTGGCCCAGCTCAGCTTTCTCCTCCCTCGGCCCCTTGGCCGTGCCTCCCGGGGGCCCAGGGCTTGCCCCCCCTCTCTGTTTCCCCCCCCTCACGCCGGAGCCCTCGCCGGCTTCGTCGACGGTGGATCCCAGCCTCTCCACACCCCTCCGACGCTCCCTCCGCCTCCGGTCGGAGGGCCCTCCCCCCCCCCCCCGTCTGATTAGCCGACGCCCCGTTCGCCGGCGACCGCTTCCCTCCCTCCCTCCCTCCCTCCCTCTCGGCTTCGCCCCGTCCTTCCCCCGGGTCGGCCCCCGCCGGTGCCCCCGCTTCCTTTCTGCTCCCCCCTGTCATCGCCAGTGCTCCTGCATGCAGGGGGGAGGGGCCGAGACCCTCGGGTTGCACGCTCTTCGGGCAGAGCGCCCCTCCTTGGACAGGGTGCCCCTTGGGTCCCGTGCCCGTAGCTGTCCCGGTGGACTGTCCTCTTCACCGTCGCTGTCCTGGTGGACAGTCCTCTTCACCGTCGGTTCTCGCCGTCCCCTCGTCGGCGCTCTCGACGGCGCCCTCGCCGGCGCTCTCGCAGGCGCTTTCCCCGCTCTGCTCCGGTCTCCGCGTCGTAGCTCCCGCCCATCGGTCCTTCTCTGCTGTCGGCGTGACCGACGCCCCGGATTGCTCCCGTCTCCCCCCCCCTCAGACCCTCCGCCACCCGCCCTCCACGACCCCTCCGGCAGGCTCGCCGCAGCGCACGGCTCTCCGGCTCTTCGCCTGCTGCTTCTCCGGGTCCGTGTCCCCGCCGTTGCCGGCGGTTGACGGCGTCCCGTCCCCCCTCCCCGCCCCCCCAGCCACCCCCGCCGGGAGTTGGCCCCCCTCCGCCCGAGGACCCTCGTGCCGCCCGCTCCTTCGTGCTCCGCGCAACGCTCCGGGCTACGCAGCAGCTCCTTGGGCCCCGCGCCCTTCCCCTTAGGCCCCGCGCCCACCTACCCCCCCTAGGGCCACGCGCCATCCTCTCTTGAGATGCGCACCTGGCCTAACCCCACCAGCGGTTTTCAAATTTGACTTTTCCTTCTTTCAAATTTTGAATCCCAAAAAAAAAAAAAATCTGGCAGTGTGCCACCCCCCTAGGGCCGAGCGTCCACACCCGCTCATTTCGAACTTTTGTTACACCCTCCAAGTTTTCTAATTTCAAAATTTTTTGAAATTTCATTATTTACTTTTATGTATTTTCTACTTTGCCTACCAGGGCTTTTTTGTGTGTTTTGGACCCTGGCACTTGTACTGCTCGTTAAGAGCCCCTTTTATTATTCAATAAAATGTTGTTTGGTTATATATATATATATATATATATATATATATATATATATATATATATATATATATATATATATATATATATATATATATATGCACATGCTGTGCATCATTATAATTATTTGTATTTACTAACCTTATTGTATATCACCCTCCCAATATTAACTATATATTTATTTAGCACAATTTATCACATATACCTAATTTAAATATTTACTAAATTAGGGGGGTTTACATTCCGAAACCA
Organism: Iris pallida; assembly: GCA_029216955.1. Classification (NCBI taxonomy): domain Eukaryota; kingdom Viridiplantae; phylum Streptophyta; class Magnoliopsida; order Asparagales; family Iridaceae; genus Iris; species Iris pallida. The sequence goes on from JANAVB010005799.1 coordinate 3,680,652, forward strand.
CACTCTAGGCCTCAAGGCCAAGCTTTCCTAAGCTTGAGGGAGAGGAAGGAGAGTGAAGAGAAATGAAGAAGGAAGAGAAAAGAGAGAGGAGAGAGAAACTCAATGGGTATATATAGGATGCATCTATACTATTCACCAAAATATCTAAACAATATTCATCAAAATATCCAAAACACTATTTACAAAAATATCGGAAACACTATTCACGAAAATATCTGAAATAAAAAATATATAAAATATAGGAAATCTGTCCAAGCGGTATGCCGTCGGTATACACCGGTATGCTGGCGGTATTCCGATCCAGGAGAAAATCTACAATTTGGCAAAATTTTAAAGAATTTCGAAAACCAAGAAAATGTAAAATACAATACAAAATACGTATCCGTATATAACAATCGATACTGTGAGACGAGTCTCACAACTCTCCACAACTTAGAAAAATTCTGTCCTCAGAGTTTCCTAACGCCGGTCGAGCAAAAAATACACATGCTAAAACAATATAAAATCATAGCTCACTGAAAGAAAATATCTCGTGTACAAGTGATATTTGAGATACAAAATTTAAATAAATACAAAAATAATAAATATATACATATATAATACAAGAAAAGAAATAAACTATGAGGCATATGGAATAATATACCCCTGACTCAGTTGTGTAGGGATTCGTCCTCGCTTGCCTACGCTGACTCACAAAGTGGACAAGAGTCAAGTCTGGAAGTAAGTCGGTACCAATGACTCAGTCGAAGACATGACTCTAATCCAAGATACACCTTCATAGTCGAAATACATGATAAATATCACGTATCCCGAGATACAGTGGCAGATGAGTGGTACGAGAAACTTACCTTCACTCGTCGAATATGTCGGGTCGACCACCGTACTCCGGGTATAAGTGGAATACAAGGCCGTTGACGAAACCCAAGAATGAGAATAACTGAAGGAACACCTCAAAAGCTTACCAACAATCTGACTGCCCTTAGCTAACATCTGCTCTATGATAACAATCTCTCTCTGCCATGCATCAGGGATACTGCTCTGATCTGCTACTAATTTTACCTGACTTACTGTACCTGGGTAAACTGTGCCGAATGCTGACATTGAATCTGCTGAGACCGCATCGGAAGGAGATGCTGAACATAGCATCGGACTGACTTTGCTGGCTGAACTGACTGGAGTGGAGTGAACTGAGTTGCCAACAGATGTTGAGATAGTACTGGTACCTGACTCTGCAGAGGCAGATTCTGATGCCGACATACTGCTTGAACCATGGAAGAAGACGAAGCAATAAAATCCTCGGAAAAAATAAATAAGAAGGTGGGGTGTCCCTGAAGGATAAGGACACAAGATATCAGTAATGGACATGAATAGAGCAAAGATATATCAAGCATGTTCACAGTTCAAGGGAAACGAGAAAATATAATAATCAAGAGGAGATAAAATGAAGACAAAAATAGGATTGAGATTCTAACTAGATGAATCCCCCACAAGTCTGAAGACAGACCTGCGTGGGCCACAAAAAAACCATGCCATGTCCCAAAACCAAAATAATGGAGATTGAGGGCAAAACAAAGCCACCTACATATATTAGAGCACGCCAGTACCCCAATATGTGATCAAAGCTGTCTAGAAGACAAGTGGGTGGACTCTAGCATGCCACTGATGACTCCTATGGTTGAACAAAACCTATCTCAATCCAATCAACACAAGAAGCAATAAAGAGTAAATCACATATGATATGGGCAAGGCGTCCCAAACACAAATACATACATAATCATGAGAGTTGACATAATGAAAAGATACATCAACTAAATATACTGAAGATACACAAATGTACAACTAGCCATGGTCCAGAATATACATCTACGTCGTACGAAGACGGAGGGAACAAAACCCAGATGCAAGACTAATACATGTCCTTGGCTAAACATCTCCAAATGAAAGTACAATAATGGAGTAGGAGATAAGGTAACCTACTCGCCAATCCGTGCCGTCTTCTGAGTGCGAACCATCAGGAGAAGAAGACGATAGATCCTCGGAATGAACTATGGAACCTGGCCATGCAAAACTAGTGGAGTCAGACCCCAAATAGCAAGTACCACAAGGAAGGCTCGAGGCGAACGACAAAGCCCAATAACAACACAACAACATAATAACAGAAATAAATAAATACGGGTCAAGATTAGTACGGTACCAATGCATGTATCTCGAGTATAGAAATGACTGAATGAAAATACTAAACAATATAGCAATAGAGAAGAATAAGCCGATGAGCAACAAGGGACATGGAAACTACTCGAAGTCGGAGCCACAACCCTTAAACCAAATAAGGACCGGGGTTGCAGAACCTTTTCCGAGCAAAACTTAGCCTCTGGCCACTCACCGACACGTAGAGCATATAGAGTAATGCACAACCAAAAGTGCACGGCCAATCAATGTCTACGGCTTACTATCATTAGCTAACTAGGATTTTCACAAGCCTAATTGCTAGAATACAAGTTGAGGAACTTCACTACCACCTACGCTGCAGTAACTCGGATGGCCAAGGGGGTGACGACGGTAGATAGAAAAGAAATACAAACAACCAATAATCTCTATCAATATTAGATAAACAACATCTACTCAAAAGAAACATATCAATAGTAGATAAGCATCTACTCAATCAATAGAGGTCAGGGGCCCACGCCGGTCGGGGTTATCCCTGCCACTGTAGGGGCCATAGCGACCCGAGTTGCGGTAGCATGAAGTGTCCTCCCCTCCCAATGATCTATATGAGTTTGCTAATCAATTACCTATAAGATTCATTTTCAATTCTCAAGTAGTGGACACTCAAGAATCGTCCTATAATGACGAGTCATGGGTACAAGTCATTTGTGAGATATCTCTGGCTAATGTTCTCAATACACATTATGTGCGATACAATGGACAATACTCACACTCGATTGTCCATTGCCAAGATGCAAATAGATTACACATATAACAAGTTAAATCTACGATGTCAATAAAGAACATGCATTCAATCTCAATCTAGAAGTCAATCAGAAAATTAATATGGGAGTGCGCTACTACGAGCCACTATATCAATCTGGACATGTACGGTAATCATAAGTACGCCATGACAGGTTACTATCAATCGATGTACAGCTAGACAATAAATGTATAGGACAATAAAATCTAGAAAGGCATGGCAATACATATGATGGCATGTCAAAAATCTAATAGGAAACTATATCATGGTATGTAAAAAGAAATCAATAAAGATAAGTGCATGACATAAAACAGTTTATGAACATAAAATATATCAAGTGTATATAGGGTGTACAATCATTGTCTAACTATACAAGATCATCTAATCATGTTATCAGTTCATTACAATCGAATAAAATATCAAAAAAGACAAAAATGGGCAGAAACAGACAAAAATAGCCTAACCGAATCATCCAGCGGATTACTGCGGATTATCGGTAGATTTTTCGAAGTGTCACAGTAAGTTTTGTGATGCAAGTTCGGATTTTCCGACGGATTTTCATGAATTTCCGACGGATTTTCCGAACTGTCACAGAAAGTTGATTTTTGAAAACTCCAAACTTGTTTCGGCCATAAAAACTTCGTTTTAAATCGAAATTTGGATTTTCAAAAGGCAAAATTGAATTTCTTACAACATGGAAGTATTAGATTTTATTGATTTTGATATTTGAAAGATGAATACCTCAAAATACTCAAAAATATTATCTACAAACTCAGATCTACGCTACCATCGATCAAAACTAAAAGTGCTACATACTAAAGATGTTAACAATTTAGAGGAGCATATTACATAACAATAAAACTTTAGCTTCTATGGAAAACAAAAATAAAGCATGGTCATATTACTTTTGAGCAAGATGTACTTGCCTAGGTTTTAGAAGCCAAGCCTAATCTTTCACTCCACCACCAAGAGGGGTTCCGAAACCATACTCTAGGCCTAAAGGCAAAGCTTTCCTAAGCTTGAGGGAGAGGAAGGAGAGTGAAGAGGACATGAAGAAGGAATAAAAGAGAGAGGAGAGAGAAACTCAATGGGTATATATAGAATGAGGTATTAATCGTGACCGTTGGATCATGATCCATGTCAAAATCTAAGTCATCTCATCCATTAAAAGAAAACCAATTGTCTAATGGATAATAGGATGCATCTATACTATTCACCAAAATATCTAAACAATATTCATCAAAATATCTAAAACACTATTCGCAAAAATATCGGAAACACTATTCACGAAAATATATGAAATCGAAAATATCTAAAATATAGAAAATCTGTCCGGGCAGTATGCCGTCAGTATACACCGGTATACTGGCGGTATGCCGATCCAAGAGAAAATTTATAATTTTGCAAAATTTTAAAGTGTTCCGAAAACCAAGAAAATACAAAATACATATCCGTATATAAATACCGATACTGTGAGACGAGTCTCACAGTTAGCCCATTAAATTATCTACTCTCACTATTCTATTTTTGGACAATAGCACATGTGTGTATTTTGATATTTGATTCTTTATTTTATTACTTGTACACGTATGGTGTATTATGTTACATTTCGGTTCTACAGAACCGATCGTACTCGCTAGGGAGTGATGCCACACGAGCTTAGGTTGTGCTCGTGCAAGGTAATTTTTATAATGGTCGATTACAGGCTAAGCGACGGGATTGTCGCACAGAAGTTCCAAAAAAAGCATTAAATAATGAAAGAAACACAAGTATTCAAACAAAATCAAAACTTTTATTGATATTGAATATAAAATTACAAGGGCATGAAGCCAAGATTACAAGTCACTCAAGCTCACCACCTCTCTGAATACAATCACTCAGCTCTTTTTCATCTCTCAATACCAAAGGTTCAAGGCTGGCCACTTGCGGATGCTTCAGAAGGAGATGTCCATATATTATGTCCCATATAGGTGAAGTCTCTAATGCGGGTGCACGCATCGAAATGTCAAGGAACTCCCTGCCTCAGCGCGTCCAAACGAGCTCCACCTCGAACGTACTGATATCTGAACCTGCACATGAAGACTGGTGGGGTATCAGTACACAACCGTACTAGTGAGTGAGCCCCACGCCCACCCATACAAAACCAACACGTTATTTTAGTGAATGCAAACTATTCTTTTTGTGGTCTTCCTAATTTTGCCTTAGGATCAGTTTCAAGACATAGACTCTTGGCCTATTTGTGTTGCAATGACCACTACCAAAATAAGTCATCAGCGATGTAATTAGCGACGTCTCGTCAAAACGTTGCTATTATTTTGGAACTTAGTGACGTAAGAATATAGCATCGTAATACGTCACTATTAGCGACTATCAGCGACGTATTGTGACTATGTTTAGTATAACGAAATTTGAAGTCACAGTATAGTCGGTAGACGATGCTATTTTTTAACTATCAGCGACGGTTAGTGATGTCGCACATACGACGTCGCTAATATATTAAAATATAGTGACATTTAGTGACGTTTGTGCTAGATGTTGCTAATTTATTTTCAATATCCCGATCAAGTTTTTCTTTTCCCCCATTCTCACTCGAAAATTTTCCAAAAGTTTTTATCCCCCTCCACGTCGACGACCTCCAGTGCTACTTCGCCGACCCCCTCCCCCTTCTCCTCCGCCTCCACCGAGCTCCTCCTCCACCGACCGCCCTCATCCTCCTTCTCCTCCACTAATGCATGCTAGTTCGTATTATGGCATGGGATAGTGTCTTATCCCAAAATAGTAAGCCAACCCTTGTCCTTATCTAGTTGTAAGGGTGGTTCACAATTCGATGGCGAGATACTGGACCGTTTCATGATCCGAGCTATTTATTCATGCATTTATTTTAGTTCATATTGTAGCTTGTACTTTTGAATCTTGTTACGATCTTCTGAGGACCTGGTGATCTCTTCAAGTGTTAGTTAGACTTCTAGCATGAAGTTATCGTAATATGTTCTGTGGGATTCATGTATTGTTGGTAGTATTTCTTATTATCACTTTCACATCCTTTATACTATTTATTTTTATCTTTGCTGTCATAGCCTAGCTTTACTGGACCTCTAATATTCTTCTGGTCCATTCCAAACATATATATTGATGGGCTGTAGACCATAACATATATTGTTTGTTCTTGATTTTGTTTATTATTGTGGATTGAGACCTAGTTGAGATACAAATTAGTTAACATATGCTAGTATACTATTCAGCGTAGTACGATTATGATAAGTCTATTAAACTAGAAATACTTATGCTAGTCGTACATCTGGTATGCTCATGTCTTGGGTTCCTATATATTTTGGAACTGGGGCGTGACAAACTCCATGCCTCAGCGCATCCAAGTAAGCTTCGTCCAGATCATGTTGATACCTGAACCTGGACATGAAGACTGGTGGGGTATCAGTACACAACCGTACTGATGAGTGAGCTCCTCACATATCTATACAAAATCAACATATTGTTTTAGTGAGTGCAAACTATTCTTTTTTTGGTCTTTAAAATCTTACCTTAGGATCAGTTTCAAGATATAGACTCTTGGCCTATTCGTGTTGCAACGACATGGTAGTGCCATAAAATCCCTTTATGTAACATCATCGAGGGCATGCCTTGCAACTTAGTATTGTGCCATAAGCCCATTCATGTTTTAATATCGAGATTGTGTCTCGTAACTTAGTGTGACTTAACCATACCTTGACATACAACCTTTTCTATTCAACTCAAACGACTCAATCCCAAACTTATACAATTTTTTGTCAACGACTCAAAATACAATGCCACATCTCGTGTCGAAGCACGTGTCTTTACGTATAGACAATTTTTAGGCTTCATAAAAGTTGAGGTGCAAATCGTGCATCCATTTTCTTGATTCATTCGTGTCGTACTTATACATTCTTATGACTCACTAACACCGTGCATGCGGATTATCGCTTAGCACACTGACTCATCTATATGAAAGGTTACTGACATTAACTAGCCATCTTGGACATAGCTAGGAGGGACGGTGGCTCGATCAATGCAGGTAGCTAGCTCCACTGAAAGCCTATCGAATTTCTGGTTGCCTATCCAGCATCAGCTATACCGTGTTTCATCCATGGCCGGATCGGTCCTGTGGCCCCAGGTTGTCGTCCAAAGAAACGTTGCCCTTGTGCACAATCCATGACCATGCACCTACTAGAACATCTAGACTCACGTAAATGTATGGCCTAATTTGTGGTACGAGTTAAGCCATTTGCATACCGTGCTCATAAACCATACTTTCCATATTTTGTTGGATACTCACAAACGAGGGACAATCTCAGCGACAAATGGTCATGTGAACTTTTCATTCTTTGAAACCCAGAAAATGGCTACTGCATGCCTTAATACTTAACTTGAATAGAACGTGTTCCATAAGTGCCATAGGCTGTGGCATACTTATCTTTGAACCAACCGTGTTTCGTACCTTAAACCAATTATGTTTTATGTGACACTACCACCCAAGTCATACTCTATATGACGAGCCTTGAGACCGTGGGAACGTGTGGCTATACCAAGCCATAGAACCGTAGGACAGTGCCTGTTATGACAACAAGTCGATAACCCGTGGCATTACTTTGCTTAACTCAATACGTGTGGTCGAAAGACCGAGTGCCAACATTAAGAACCATCATGGAGTGGTATCTAGGCAGCAAGTTAACCATTTCCATGTTCTATACACATTTGACTCAAAGTTGGATTATTCTCTTAACTATGTGGATTCATCTCTTTTATTATCAAGCTTATTCTGTGCAGTAAAACTTCTATTTATTATTGTGAAGGCCAAGTTGAGGCAAGTTCACCGAAGCCACTCACCTGAGCGAGGAGTTGCCTCGACCGAACAGGACATCGAGTAAGCCTTTGCATGGCTAAGTCCAAATGCTATTGCATTTCGATTCCTCCGGTTAAGGTGAATGGGATGACGCATTACATATTAGTCAAAATGATAAGTGTTGTGGAGGATCCTACAACCAACAATTGTTTTTATAACCTTTCTTGGATTCATTCCTTGGGAGCTAGGCCTCGTGTCTAACTTGGCCAAGGGCGAGAACGAGGCCAAACGCCGTAAAGTGACGACTTAATGGTACACTTTGCATGTTCGTATGGGCGTTGATTTGGCACCTCGATCTTTAGTGCCATAGATAGCCTCATAGTAGCCCAATGGGTGGGCCTGTAGGTTGCTCGCGGGTAGCCACGTCGAGTAAGTTTACAGGATTGCCTTACAGGGTTATCACATTGGGTTGTTGCATAAGGTCATCGCTCTGGTAGCCTCTCCACCGAATAGTAAGAGGCTACATGGTTGTTCAGTTCGTAGTTGACCATATTCATAAGTTACTCATTTTTGAATGCTTGCATTACTCTGGACTGTTCAATTTGTAACTAACCAAGTGTTGGTCTCCTATATAAGGAGAACACCAACACTTGTGCTAGAGGACACTCTGACATTAAGAAGAGTATTTGTAGCAGTTAGTTTTCTCTTGCTTTAGTGTTCCAACGTTTATTTAGAGGTCTTTGCCTCAGCTCGTGAATGCTTGTTCCAAGAAGGAAGGTGATACTTAGCAGTTTCATGAAGTTCGATTGATTATGCAAACGAAACTTATTGGTTCATGGGAGTGAATCAATGAGAAGAATGTCGAATCTCGCTTTGAGCAATGATGGTTCTGACCATCCCAACAAGTTGTTCTGCTAATTCTTTTAATGAACTATTTGAGAGGTGTATACTGCTTTCAACTTTATTTTAGCGGTTTCCCACTACTCTCAACAACAAGTTATACTTGTTGTTGTAATAGCCACTATCAAAATACCTATTCAAAAATAATTAAATATAATTTAGTTTTGTATTCATATTTGGATTTTGTCTCTATTTCTCTATATTTAAATCTTTAGTTCAATTGGGATTATAAACGCAAACATGATATTCAATTTTGGTTATATTTTATTAAATATTATTTATCATAATTTTATTTAGATGTAATTATTTAATAAGTTTATCGTTTCATTTACTAATCATTTTCCTAAAATTTTGTTGGCGCTTAAAAATGATAAAAAGTTTAGTCCTACTATCTCCAAACCTTTACATGATAAATTGTCCGATATGGAGCGCGAAGCATCTGTCTGAGATGGGGATTCACCCTCGCCGAAATATGTTTTATAGCTAGAAAGGGTCCTCCTTCGCAAAAATGGTTCTCCTCTGCAATAAGCGTTCTCCTCCGCAGAAAGGATCCTCCTATGCAAAAATGGTCATCCTCCGCAGAAAGGTTCCTTATATGCAAAAAATGGCTATCCTCCTAATAAATGGCTATGATTTCTCTCAATAAAATTGTAATTAAAAGACTGACTTTTCATGCAGAGAGAACCTTATTGATAGTACGATAGTTCAACTGGACCGAAGAAAAAATAGCTGAGGAGGAAGATCTCAAGTGTCAAAGTCGATTCAAAAAGTTTCTTCCTAACACAGTCAAAATTCTTAGTTAAACAATAGACTTTTGCAATCAATTTTTATGATAAAAACATCTTTATTGAACAAAATTATGAGAGGGAGGAGAGGGACATACCGTATTTGCCCTTAGATCAAGTGGTTCAAAGAATGGGTAAGCATGGAGATGGGAATCATGATCCAAAGTTGGCTACCACAACTAAATTTCTAGGCATAAATATAGTAAAGATTGGACAATTTTTTTATCAATAATTTAATCTGACAAATGCCAATGATATAAAACAAATTTTTGGCAGGAGGTGAGAGGATCAAACCATCTATGAGAAGGATCAATTTGATCAAAAAATAATGGATCTAAGTGGAAGATACAACTTTCCAAAGTCGATTCCGAAAATTAATTAGAACATGGGATAATATGTTGCCTCGACGGAACTATCAATTGGGTACGACAATTGATGACTTTTTGTCATGACCCGCTTCCGAATATTCGGATATGAGTTGGACACGCCCAACCTACGTTGGAAGACTCAACGCAGTAAGCTGTAAACATCTAAGAAAAACTCCAAGAATAACATGAAAGTAAACATCACAACATCTAACCGTCCCAGAATTATCACCATAATCCATAAGTCATAATTCAATTTATACATGAAAGTACCAAAGACAAATCCGGTAACAAGAATGAAATACAACTATGAACTCTCAATATACAGTATCTAGAAGTAAAACTAAACAAATCTAAACTGATAACCTCTAACTAAGTCATGGCTCCATCCTGCTCAGCTAAGATTCTGAGCTCTGGCCCATAAGGTGGACGATATCCTCAAGTACACCTGTAACATATCCAGTCATGAGCAGAGCAAAGTACAATTCTAGGTAATGAACAAGAACATCATGATATGGAAATGAGTATAGGAGAACATGAAATATAAAGTACAGAAAAAGAACATGAAAGTACAAGAATGTAAAGTACAAGAAGTACAGAAAATAAAGTACAAGAAGTAAATCTTGAACCTGAAGTACAAGACATGACATGTGCACAATATTTGAAATACAGCTAGCATATGAGACCGGCTGGGGTAAGCACAGAAATAAGCACATGAAATGGGTACAGCTTAGGGCCCGCGTGCACGGTGCGAGGCCTAAGCTATCAACCTGAATTTCTGATCCTTGGGTTTGGCTACATATCTAGTGTATTTCCCCTTCCCGACCACAAGTAAGTACAAGAACACGAAAGTACATGAGAACATGATATCGTGTCATAACATGTCACAAGAAAAGAACAGGATATGAATGTAAATGAACATAAACCATAGAATGTACTTGCCTTGCTCAGGGTAATCGGGAACATAAAGTAGAGCTGGATGTCCTCCTGTTATAATGGGTACAAATTGGTTAAGTTCTAGTCATCTAGTTGACCAACTCATACCTATTACCTTACCACACTTAGGGTATCAACATGCTTATTAAAATATTTACATGGGTTTCTAAGAAATTAAATGGGACTATTTAATTAGTCAAGGTCCTCTTTAACATTCCCTGTAAAACATTCAACATACCACTGCTTGCAAAATAATAATAGTTTATATAATTATAACTAAGAGTTTAATACCAAAGCCCAAGAATACTCTGCTGGCAACACTTCTTATATAAAATTAGCTTAATACTTTATAGGCCTCATCTATATTTGAAATTGCTACAGGTATAAAAACCAGTCAGACATAGGAGTCCATATGTAAGAAAACTCCATCACACTTTAAAGCCATAATAGAGTAAGTTAAACCATAAGCCAACCCCACAGAACCCAAAGATTCAACTTGAAATTATACTAATCTACAAAAGGACAATACAAAGCTTCTGTCAACTAATCCTTCCAAGCTCCACACAACAGTCTTGATTGTATTCAATCAAAGCCAGCAACCTAAGTGTAGAGCTGGAATTACACTCAACTCTTAAAAATATAGTGCCGATATAAAAATACATATAACCCAATCAACTCTAAAATTAAAACAAAGAGAACTATGCCGACTCCAAACTCAAACCCCAGACAATCTCAATCCCGGAGAATTTATGCAACCCAATCAAATCAGAAATTCAAAACAAGGAAAAATATACAACTAATCTGTTTAACAAAATTGAAATAGAATTATACAAACCAACTCTTAAGTGAATATTAGACATTGATTTAGCAGTTAAAAATACAGGTCTCAAAGAAGCTTCAGAAACTTAAAATAACACCCATACCCCCCAACATGCGGCTAGCTTCCTCTGAATCCATACCAACACCAGAACGCCTAATTAAGTTAATACAAACTATTGCAATTGCTCGGGAAACTCAGCGGCTCAATGGAACCAAAATGTACAACTCAATTGCAAGAACACCAGCTAAGCCTAATTAGGATGTCCACTACTCCAATCCACATGTTGGTTCTCCGCCTGGACACGCACATAAACCTTGGACACTTACACGCAGAATATGACACGCTGGACACGGTTATAGGTCTGGCACACACAACAGCCCCGGACACTTAACACAAAACACGAACAGGACCACATGACATGAGCATAAACTTCATCCCGTGTCCTGACCCCAAATCTGACCAAGACTTTAATCAACATACGCACATAATAATAAATTCTTCAATCAAAGATAATGTAGAAGATTACCTGGGTGGAAGAATCGGAACAGGGAGGAGTGAAGACACGATCGAGGGATCGAACACGTTCTCTTCGTATCCAGATGTCCTAGGGGTCCATTGAGACATTCAAACATATCCAGGCATACAAAGGAAAATAAGGCTCAGATATGATGTTTCTAGATTCCCAAAGGCTTCAAGAACAATTATTCAGTAATATAATTATTAAGAACTCAGAATCCTACTTACAATGATTTCGATTCAGGTCGCTAGCCACCTTCTAGGATGGACCACTGTGTTTCTCTGATATGCCATTCAATTGATTTTAAAACCAGGAAGAAAATCAACGTCACTTGATCCATTAAGAATGCCAAATCTTCCAGATCTGAACTAAGGTTCGAGATTGAAACTCACCAGTCCATTCCGTCGAAAAATGGATCGACAAGCTTAGAACGAATAAATCAATTTCAATTTGTTCCCAGAACACAAATTCCTGATCATATGTTAAATCAACAGCAACAAGAGTTCATTAGGAGATTCTTCACAAGGACTCACCTAGATCACCGATGACGAGCTCACGATGACGATCGCTGACGAAAATGAAGAACACTGCCGAGAAGTTGATCGGCCCGACTGCTGGAACCAAATCACCGTCTGTTATTGATGGAGACTTCACGATCGTTGATCATCGGAGAATTGAAGAAGCACCGTCGACGAGATCTCGTAGTCGTCGAAGACGACCGTTCGTCGTAGGAGTAGTCGTGTGCGCGCCGCGTGAGTGACCGTCGGAGAAGAAGATCGATCGAACGATCCCGATCTGGATATCGATTCGTCGTTGGAGATCGGTGCAGTCGTCGTCAAGCTCGTCTTGGAGAATACGTCCACTGCCGAGGACAAGAGCTTCTTGTCGAGAGGTGGACGTCGCTGAGATGTAGAGGCCGATCCCTAGCCGCTGGCGTGAGATGAGGTGGCCGGCTCAAATTTTGGGGTTAGGGTTTCGAAGATCAATTTGGGGGAAAAATAAGGAGAAGAATTATTGGGGAAGATGAATTGAGCTGGCTGGAAAAATAAATGGTTTCCTCTCTCTCTGCCTTTAAATAGGAAGAGATGAGCAGAAGGATTTTTTTTTTGCAATATTAGAGTATAACAATTGTTAAATTATAAATTGCTACCAAAGTTTGTTATGGTTGTTAGAAATTTTGTTAGAAAACTTGGGGACCACTCTAGTTAGTTACGACCTAGTTGATTAATTAACCACCATGACAATTAATTAAAAGTTATCCATAAATAATAACCATGGAACTAGAATAAGGAAACAAAACATGAATATAATTTATTCTTCCAAAAATAATAAGAATATAGTAAAATTTTATTTAAGTGGAAAAAGTGGGGTTACAAATCTTCTCCTCTTAGAAAATTTCATTCTCAAAATTTCAAAGAGTACGGTATGATACAAAAATGACACAAAGTTTAAAATTGATTAGGCACGAAGGTGAATACAATCAAAGACTAGGTGCAAAAATGATAACAGTTGAAGTGATTTATCATGACAAAATAAATAGAAAAAATGGCACGATTGAAAATTAATCAAAATTTGTCGGACACGAAGTGAAACAAAATTTAGTTAAGACCAGGTACGATATTTACATACAAGGAGTTGAAATAACACATTTTAACAATGATCGAGAATCAAACAGACACAAGGTGGGATGAATTTTAATTATGACTTTGAGGAGTAAAATCATGAAGGCACGATCTTCTAAGCATGATCTAAATTAAAAGTTCAGCACGATGGAGCAAAATAGGAAAATCACGATTAGATATGCATGACCAAAGTTTAGACAAAACATGATCAAGATTTAAGTACGATTAAATCTAGTGGAACGGAATCAAAATCTAGCAATGTGTATTTATTGAGAAATCAAATGATTCGATGATAAAATGCAAGAAGGAAGCTGCAAAGATTTGATTGAGAAGGCATATAGAATCTACCGAGGGGATATTTGTATCAAACCAAGGTGAGAGTGCAAGGATTTGTGATGCAAGGAAAATCAATAATCGTATGAAACATGATATAGCTTCTGTGGTATCCGAAAAACATATATATATCTAAAGTCACTTCACTTAGAATCCATGCCTCGCCAGTGTATCCTGGCTGCAGTGAACTTTTTGGCTCTGTGACTCAAATAATGATATGTTGCCGAATATTCTATCGACTTTATTCATTTTTAAACAATTATTAATGAATCAACTCAACAGGTCAAAAACAATTAGGATGAAGTCTCAATAATATTCGAAAACCTATGAATGTCTGAAATCACTTCAACTTAGAGTTCATGCCTCGCCAGTGCACAGCTGGCTGCAGTTAACCCTCAGTCTCCGTAATCCAGATAATGACTGCAGCGCGCTACTGCCACGCCCTAGTGGGTCGTCGAATATTATTCCAACTTTATCCATAGGAATTCCAAGGAAAGTTTATGGACATACAAAGTGGGTTTAATAGTCCAAGTGATGTTATCTGATCTTTTAGAAAACAAGGGATTTTATTAGGTACTAAGAAGCAACAAAAGATCCAATAATAAGTAGCGGGGACTAAATGGGACAAACAAGGAGATTTTAAATCTCGAACAGGGAACGAAGTTTCAAATAGTAACCGAAATCTCAAATGAAATCTTGGATGGTAACAAGATTTTATCTATGGAACGTTATACCGAAGGGATAACAGAGTCTCGAATGGTGAATATAAACAAAGTATCAGACAGAAGACAAAGATTCAAAATAAGAAATAAAATCTCCTACCGGAAATAAAGTTCAACCAAATCTCGAATAACAAACGAAGTTTCGAACAAAATTTCGAATGCGAAGCAAATTTCCAATAAGAACAAAATCTCAACTAAGAAATCAAAATTCAACAAAGTCACAGATGGAAATATTTCTCGAATAGAAAAACTTGAATAAGAAGCAAGGTCACGAACAATAATTAGAAAATAGGTGTGAAACCCGTATTTTTAGTTTACTTCTAATTTTTTTATTTGCTAAATAAAATTTTGTTAGCAATAAATTTTTTCTTTAGAATAATGTTAGATGTTAATAATATTTATTTAAGAGTAAATTATTTTCCAAATAGTTAAACTTGGATTTTTGACAGTCCAGACCCGAACCCGGTTCGAACCCGATATGAGACAGTAAAATATTTTTAAATATTTTAGAACTTTAAATTATTAGTTATAATTTTTCTAAAAAGAAATCATTTATCTTTTAAGCTATTACTTAAATATTTGGATCAAAATGATTTTCTTTACATAAGCTTTGATTCAAGCCTTAAAATCCAGCCCAAGCCTTAAGCCCATTTAGGACTCTACCCATACCCAAAGCCCAAATATTTGGAGTGAAATGTTTAGTTTAAGGCCCAACCCATAAATGACCACTAGCCATAAGAGGGTGGCAAACTCATTGTATGGGAAAATTCATTCTGTTGAAAGAATTCTAATTTGTGAGCATTCATTGGGAAGCTGTTTGCTATGAGGAGCTTTTACTTCTCAAAACCGAAACTTTCGGTTGTCCCTTTCCGTGAACGCTCGGCCGTTGGCCTTCCACCGCCGGCCGGAGTAATGGCTTGGGGGCTTTACCCTTTCCTTTTCATGGTAACTCCCATACTCTCATATCCTATATAAACCCTTATCCATCCCTTTCCCTCCTCACCATCACTCCTCACTCCCGTGCCCTAACCCCCAATTTTCCGGCGAACTCCGACCCGAGCCCCGCGGCCCCTTACCGGGCCATCCGACCGGCGCACCCCGGGCCGGCCATCCGCCGCCTGACCCGTGCGCCCGACCCCGGCCGTCCGATCGCCGGCGTTCAACCCCGCGCGCCCCTCTGCTGTTCCGATCTACTTCCCGGCGCTGACTGTACGACCCCTGTGTGCTCTGTCGACGTTTCGTTTCCATTTCCGTTTCTGTTCCGAGTCCGAAGCTACTCTTCGGATTCCGTCGTCGGTTTTGGGTAATCTCTAATCCCGAGATTTTCCTTTAGTCTATGATGAATTCTGGTCCTACAAATTCCTTCAGGAATTTGGGTTTTCGATAACGTAATAATTACGTTACCATTTTTTTTGTTTCCGAAGTTTCATCGGAAATTGCCGCTGATGATTTTTGGGTTCTGGATTATTTCGGATTGTGGACAGAACTACGTTCTGTGGAATTCTCGAGCTTTCCGAGAATTTCCGAGAGTTGATTCTGTGATCATTTTGTTTTCAAAGTTTCTTCGGAAATGTTGCTGTGATGGATTTTTACATAATTTCGTTCTGTGGTTTTGTTAATAGTTGGAAAATTGGGTTCTGTGAAGTTTTCGAGATTATTCGGATTTCCGGTATTTTCGGGTTTCCGAATTATTTCGGAAAAAAATTAATTCTGTGGATGTTTATAAATGTAAATTCGGGTTTTGGGAGTTATTTTGCAGGTATCGGACGCGTTCCCAGTTTTTGGGTTATTCCGAAAACAGAGGGAGTGCTGCCGAAATTTTCGGAAAAATTATTAAATGATTTTCAAAATAAATTTTCGGTAAAATATTATTTTATTAATTTTTTGGGCGACGACCACATTGGTCAGTGGGCCCCAGCAAAATGCAAACGCACCGGTACGACCGGACGTTGAGGCAGAGTAGCTGAACATGACGACTGGACCAGAGTCTGAGACTCATATATTTCATATAATTTAAATTGGCAATTGTTAGTTTTATTATTTAATTATAGGTAATTTTCAAGACTAACAAGTTTCTTCTTATTTCAATTTGTAATTAAATTTGTAAGGGCATAAGCCCAGGCCTGTAATTAATAGGAAGTAATTTTATTTTATTGGGTTGTATGAACGCGTAGGATTAATTTGAAATATTTATTAGAAATTCACGATTTTCTCATTTAAAGAAAATATATTTTTATATATATAGTCATAAAAGAAATACCAATTTTTTTTCCAACAAATTGGTAAATTACGAGTTTTCCGAAATAGAATAGAAATTGAAAATTTTCTTTAAAATATAACCCACTAGAAAAACGTGCTTTGACTGTGATGTTGGTATTGGTTAATGCAAGATTAAAATTAACTAGGAAAGACAAATAGAGAATTGTAACTAGACAGTTTGAGTTTGCTTCTGAAACAAGTTCCCGAAATGTAGGATTTCGAGGAAGAGCGTGACTATTCCAAATCCCGAAGTACCAACTTTTCAAACCAAGGAAATAAGGCAAGTACATTTTATGTAGATTTTACAATTATTTTCACAATTGTTTCATTGCAAGTTTAAACCACAATTATACACGAACTCCTTCGGGAGCATTGATCGTATTGTTGGGGACTGGGGGAATAGTGTACTGGATATGACCAAATCCAAACTTAGGATAATGAATGTGTTAGCTTACCCCTCTCTCACACGGGGATAAGCCATACCGTATCGCTAGGATACAAATGTACCCAAACCGGTCATATTCTTTACCTATTCATATCACTGTACTGTACTATTTCAAAATTGTTCATTTTCAAACTGTTTAAAAATACATGTTATAAATTGTCATTTTAATTGTTAAAATTTGCATGAACTGTACTTTGCTCACTCCTGACTGGAGACCAACATTTTTAGGTTACTCTGAGGTTGATCTTTCTAGAGTATCTGGTGGCACAGAGCTAATGTTCAACAATCCTGTTCGGTACCCGGCGGTACTACCTGACAACGATGGATCGGCGTCTCCTTAGATGCTGTTGGTGTTAGCTAGTCTTATTTCAGTTGTGAACCTTGTATTTGGAACAAGTTTTAATATCGTTAAATAAATGTTGTGGCAACTTTTAAATTCAAACTTGTTGTTGATTTACCTGCAATATGGATTACAGCTTACTGCCGCCGTCTCATCAACGGTGCAGGCTGGGCATGATCCGATTCGACCCAAGTATTTGGGGACCGGGTCGTGACATGTTTTTAGTGGTGGCCCATGCAGGTCAACTAAATCAACAATTTAGGAAAACTAGAAACAATTAGGAACACTAGAACATCAAAATTGCCACAACATAGGACCGATTTATATATGATAAATATTTTTATTATAGACTGGTAGGTTACCTTGCTTATGCTTGCATCCTAAACCTTCCAGAGAATGACCACTGACAAAACCAACTCTGCTGGCGATGTGGTATCATCTCCGGATCGAACCCCGCCTCTTCAGTCAAGTCAGAGCTTTTCACCCAACCAGCTGATTGATCATCCTCACCAATCATCCAGTGAAGTTTTCCCCACACTGGCAAATCCTACCTCTCCTCTAACTGGGTTACTTTTCTTTGAGGAAGTACCCACTCATGTTGCTTCACCAGTACCAGAGAACACCTCTCAGATGGTTGCTCTATTTTAAGAAATCCTAGAGTATCAGAAGATTCAAGCTGAACAGATGGATATCTCGAGAGAAGTCATGAAGAATATCAACGACGCAACCTTAGCCATTTTAAACCAAGTTGGAGCGGAACCTCGTCCTAGGAGGGATATCCATGAGAAGAGAAGATATTTGGGCCATGTCCGACAACCATATTGCAAGAAGCTTTTGGCTTGTGCCTACTGTAAGAGACCTGGTCACCAAGCCAACATTTGTCGTAAGAGATTAAGGCAATGTTTGGTGTGTGGATCTGCTGAACATCAAGTTAAGGACTGCCTCTTATCTTATCATCGTATCGGAGCGTCTATTATGCCACAACCTCAGGACTCTATCCAACAGACCGTAGGAAGGGATGAAGCAGAATCAAGGATCATAGAAGAGGAAGAAAATGGAGATGCCCAAGCAAGAACCAGAACCATGAAGAATAGTACTTAGGACTGCTGAGTAGTATTATCTATTAAGAAGCTGTAACAAGATGTCCCTAGATCAATTATGAGAGTTTTGTTGTAATTCTCTTATGTGAATAAAAATCTTAGTTACATCTTCATGATAGAAGTTTTCCCTAATAGTTTCTGGATTACCCTATGCATAGAAATATTCCATTAACCTAGTACCTAGCTCCTTCCCTATGACTAAGTGATACTATAGAATCGACCTGAAGGAAGCCAAGGAAATGAAGGATTAGATCAATGGACTAAAGGTGTTGGATTTCATATAAGACGGAGCTTCACTCTAAGAAGCATCAGTCTTGTTTGTATCCAAGAAGGATAAAACAATATGGATGAGAGTAGACTATCAGGGCACTAAAGAATTACTTTTTCTCGACTGATGATCTATCCAAGTTGAGTGAACTTAAGGGTTTTCGGAGATTAACTTAAGAACTGACTACCATCAGATTAAGATCATGAAGGAGTACATTCTCAAGACGACATTCAACACCAAATACTGGTAGTTGAATTTTTGGATCATGTCTCTTGGAATGATGAATACTCATGTTGTGTTCATGAATCTCATGAACAGAGTCTTTTTATGAGTAATTGAATCAGTTTGTTGTCTTTTCTTTAGATAACAAAAATCTGATATACTCAAGGACTGAAGAAGAACATGAAGAGCATCTGAGAAATTTCTAGGAACTTTGAAGAAGTTTTTGGTAAGCTATCAAGACATGAATTTTCTTAGACAATGTGGTTTTTGCCATAATATCACAAGAGAAGAAAATTTGATAGACTCTAGATAGATAGCCGCTGTGGAGAAGTCGTATATCTAAGTTCAATGGTTTCTTGGACTTGATGGGATACTACTGGAATCTGTGTAGGAATTCGCCAAGATTGCTGAGTCGATGATGAAGCTGACTCGAAAGAATGAAGAGTTTGTCTGGACGCATTTAAGAAGCTGTAGAAGAAGCTTACCAATCCTTGCGCTACCCGCAGGATCCGGTGGTTTCACCATCTACAGAGATGTCTCAGGAAAAAGACTGGGTTGTATTCTTCAACAACATGGGAAAATAATTGTCTACATATCTAGGCAATTAGGGACTCATGAGAAGAACTATCCCACACATAATTCAGAACTTGTTGTAAGTATCCTTGCTTTAAGGCTATGGAATTATTATGGAAAGGGAGTAAAATTATATACGGACTATAAAAGTCTGAAATATATTTCTACTCAGAAAGAGCGGAATATTGGGTAAACGAAGACGATTGAAGCTGATATCGATGGTTTGACCAAGAAGCGGCACCTAGACATCAGGAAGTTGGGCTGGAGAGCATACTGTCTGAAGATAGAAGGATGGAACTAGATGCTGATTCAGTGTCAATAAAGCTGCAAGTGAGCTCGAGTCTGAAGAACAAAGTCAAGAAGACGCAGTTTCAAGACAAGGCACTTGTAAACTTAGAGATCAAGTGTTGGCAGGAACATTTGGGAGTTTCTTTATTGCCAACGATGGAGCTTTTGAAGAATGGTACGAGGTTGTATACCTTCTGGTGAACTAAGAAGCGCAGTATCCCACACACTCTAACCAGATGTATCGGGATGTGTGTACCATTAAATGGTGTTATGTAATGAAGAAGGACAAATTCCAAGAATGAGGTTAGGTATTCTGTCAACATGTGGAAATTAGCAAGATTCCTGCAGACGCTGGATATTTCGGAGTAGAAGTAGGAACACATAAATGGACCTTGTGTTAGGATTACTTTGTTCCTAAGGAGGGAAGATCATCAATTGGATTTTGTGGACTGACTGACCAAGTCAGTTCATTATGAAGTTGCTTTATTCACGAAAGAGTTGGCGGCAATGTGCAAGAGACACATCTACCGGATTCATGAAGTTCCAACTGACAGACAATCAAAGAAGTCAATCTAGACGTTTGAAGACATGCTGAAGAATCTTGCCTCCTGGAATCTGGAGGATCTTGGAAAGATCAATTATCTTTGGTAGAGTTTTCTTACAATAAATACCCAGTTAGCATCAGTACAACATCATTGAAGTTTTGGATGTAGTTTTCGTACATAACTTGCATAGGACGATGTAGAAGAAAGAATACTGTTAAATCCAGAGAGAGTAACTGGCGCAGCAGAGGAAGTGAAGATGATCAGAGACAAGCTATGATAGACAGAAGCACTGGGCAGACAACAGTTGTCAACCACTGGAATTTGTAGAAGAAGGCAGTGTCAGAGAAACCAGTAACAAGCATAGTCAGAGGTGAGATGAAGATCAGGCAAAGTTGAATCATTATTCCTATTTCTTTCCATACTCATCTGTTTCATTTTCAAATTTGACATTATGCTTGTTAGCCTAGTTTTGCGAGCTATTCCTTTTTCAAGCTTGATCATGACATTATCTTATTGGAGGCCTCCATTAATATATTGTCTAATCAGAACCGGTGCAATGATGGTCTGATCAACCTCATACACTTTGGTTCGCTTTATATTTTATTTTGTCCCTAAATTGTCTCATCCATGATTACCTTTAAAAATTCTTATTGTTTGAACCTGAACACCATACTCGTGTCTAATTGAATTGTGGGAATCCTGTCCTACCTGTCCTTAAATTTCGAGGACGAAATTTTCTAAGGAGGGAAGGTTGTGAAACCCGTATTTTTAGTTTACTTCTAATTTTTTTATTTGCTAAATAAAATTTTGTTAGCAATAAATTTTTTCTTTAGAATAATGTTAGATGTTAATAATATTTATTTAAGAGTAAATTATTTTTCAAATAGTTAAACTTGGATTTTTGACAGTCCAGACCCGAACCCGGTTCGAACCCGATATGAGACAGTAAAATATTTTTAAATATTTTAGAACTTTAAATTATTAGTTATAATTTTTCTAAAAAGAAATCATTTATCTTTTAAGCTATTACTTAAATATTTGGATCAAAATGATTTTCTTTACATAAGCTTTGATTCAAGCCTTAAAATCCAGCCCAAGCCTTAAGCCCATTTAGGACTCTACCCATACCCAAAGCCCAAATATTTGGAGTGAAATGTTTAGTTTAAGGCCCAACCCATAAATGACCACTAGCCATAAGAGGGTGGCAAACTCATTGTATGGGAAAATTCATTCTGTTGAAAGAATTCTAATTTGTGAGCATTCATTGGGAAGCTGTTTGCTATGAGGAGCTTTTACTTCTCAAAACCGAAACTTTCGGTTGTCCCTTTCTGTGAACGCTCGGCCGTTGGCCTTCCACCGCCGGCCGGAGTAATGGCTTGGGGGCTTTTCCCTTTCCTTTTCATGGTAACTCCCATACTCTCATATCCTATATAAACCCTTATCCATCCCTTTCCCTCCTCACCATCACTCCTCACTCCCGTGCCCTAACCCCCAATTTTCCGGCGAACTCCGACCCGAGCCCCGCGGCCCCTTACCGGGCCATCCGACCGGCGCACCCCGGGCCGGCCATCCGCCGCCTGACCCGTGCGCCCGACCCCGGCCGTCCGATCGCCGGCGTTCAACCCCGCGCGCCCCTCTGCTGTTCCGATCTACTTCCCGGCGCTGACTGTACGACCCCTGTGTGCTCTGTCGACGTTCCGTTTCCATTTCCGTTTCTGTTCCGAGTCCGAAGCTACTCTTCGGATTCCGTCGTCGGTTTTGGGTAATCTCTAATCCCGAGATTTTCCTTTAGTCTATGATGAATTCTGGTCCTACAAATTCCTTCAGGAATTTGGGTTTTCGATAACGTAATAATTACGTTACCATTTTTTTTGTTTCCGAAGTTTCATCGGAAATTGCCGCTGATGATTTTTGGGTTCTGGATTATTTCGGATTGTGGACAGAACTACGTTCTGTGGAATTCTCGAGCTTTCCGAGAATTTTCGAGAGTTGATTCTGTGATCATTTTGTTTTCAAAGTTTCTTCGGAAATGTTGCTGTGATGGATTTTTACATAATTTCGTTCTGTGGTTTTGTTAATAGTTGGAAAATTGGGTTCTGTGAAGTTTTCGAGATTATTCGGATTTCCGGTATTTTCGGGTTTCCGAATTATTTCGGAAAAAAATTAATTCTGTGGATGTTTATAAATGTAAATTCGGGTTTTGGGAGTTATTTTGCAGGTATCGGACGCGTTCCCAGTTTTTGGGTTATCCCGAAAACAGAGGGAGTGCTGCCGAAATTTTCGGAAAAATTATTAAATGATTTTCAAAATAAATTTTTGGTAAAATATTATTTTATTAATTTTTTGGGCGACGACCACATTGGTCAGTGGGCCCCAGCGAAATGCAAACGCACCGGTACGACCGGACGTTGAGGCAGAGTAGCTGAACATGACGACTGGACCAGAGTCTGAGACTCATATATTTCATATAATTTAAATTGGCAATTGTTAGTTTTATTATTTAATTATAGGTAATTTTCAAGACTAACAAGTTTCTTCTTATTTCAATTTGTAATTAAATTTGTAAGGGCATAAGCCCAGGCCTGTAATTAATAGGAAGTAATTTTATTTTATTGGGTTGTATGAACGCGTAGGATTAATTTGAAATATTTATTAGAAATTCACGATTTTCTCATTTAAAGAAAATATATTTTATATATATAGTCATAAAAGAAATACCAATTTTTTTTCCAACAAATTGGTAAATTACGAGTTTTTCGAAATAGAATAGAAATTGAAAATTTTCTTTAAAATATAACCCACTAGAAAAACGTGCTTTGACTGTGATGTTGGTATTGGTTAATGCAAGATTAAAATTAACTAGGAAAGACAAATAGAGAATTGTAACTAGACAGTTTGAGTTTGCTTCTGAAACAAGTTCCCGAAATGTAGGATTTCGAGGAAGAGCGTGACTATTCCAAATCCCGAAGTACCAACTTTTCAAACCAAGGAAATAAGGCAAGTACATTTTATGTAGATTTTACAATTATTTTCACAATTGTTTCATTGCAAGTTTAAACCACAATTATACACGAACTCCTTCGGGAGCATTGATCGTATTGTTGGGGACTGGGGGAATAGTGTACTGGATATGACCAAATCCAAACTTAGGATAATGAATGTGTTAGCTTACCCCTCTCTCACACGGGGATAAGCCATACCGTATCGCTAGGATACAAATGTACCCAAACCGGTCATATTCTTTACCTATTCATATCACTGTACTGTACTATTTCAAAATTGTTCATTTTCAAACTGTTTAAAAATGCATGTTATAAATTGTCATTTTAATTGTTAAAATTTGCATGAACTGTACTTTGCTCACTCCTGACTGGAGACCAACATTTTTAGGTTACTCTGAGGTTGATCTTTCTAGAGTATCTGGTGGCACAGAGCTAATGTTCAACAATCCTGTTCGGTACCCGGCGGTACTACCTGACAACGATGGATCGGCGTCTCCTTAGATGCTGTTGGTGTTAGCTAGTCTTATTTCAGTTGTGAACCTTGTATTTGGAACAAGTTTTAATATCGTTAAATAAATGTTGTAGCAACTTTTAAATTCAAACTTGTTGTTGATTTACCTGCAATATGGATTACAGCTTACTGCCGCCGTCTCATCAACGGTGCAGGCTGGGCATGATCCGATTCGACCCAAGTATTTGGGGACCGGGTCGTGACAATAGGGTATCAATTAGCGAACAAGAAACAGGTATCGAATCATGAATATAAAACAAGTAAAACCTCAAATAGGAAACGAGGTCAAACAAGGTTGTGAACGGAAACAATTCCTTGAATAGGAACAAGTCACAAATAGGAAGCAAAATCTCATAAGGAACGAGTCAAAATCTCAAAATAAAAATGAAATCTTCAAATGAAATCTTGAATAGAGACAAGGTTTTAAATGGGGAAAAATTTCTCAACAAGTCGTGAGTAGGAACTGAATATTAAAACAAAGTCTTGAATAGGAACAAAATCTCGAATAGGAGACGAGTCTCGCATAGAAACAAAAATCACGAACAAAAGCAAGTCTCGAAATAAGAAACAGAATCTCAAAATCTCAAATAAGAATAAAAGTCACGAGTAGAAAACCAAATTCCAACAAAGTCCCCGAATAGAAAACTGAACTTCGAGCAGTAAACAAAATTACGAATTGTAATAAGTTCTAAATAGAGAACAAAATTTCGAATAGAACAAATTTCGAATAAGGAACCAACATTGTGAATATAAAACAAGTTATCGAACAGAAAAGTCTCGAATAAGACTAGAGTTACGAACAAGATTCTAGAATAGGAACAATCTCTCAAGGTACATCTCGTATATCAACCAAGGTTTCAAAATAGAAAACACAATCTAAAAAATCTTGAATAGAAAGCAAAATAGTTTTAGGTGCTAAGAGAAAAATCCAAGGAAATTGAATTGCGGATCACGATACACGGCCTTCCCCAATCATGCAGGAAAATCTTCTGTCTTCAGTCTGTCTTCAGTATTCTTCCAGGACTGGAATCGCTTCAACGTCTTCAACTGTCCTGACGTAGATTGGTCCTTGCGGTAGTCTGGGTGCTCCTCGGGCTCTTCCTTGGGTAGTATGATCAGCGGCCTCTAGGCAATCCTTGACTTGATGGGCAGGTGATCCGCAAAAAAAGCATAACCCTAGTCTCTTGTGGCACTCATCGTAGTGGTGTCATAGGCAACGACAGAAGTTACAAATGATCGCTGGCTAGATCTGAGTCTGAATCTCCCGCTGGGGCTGAAGCGCAGGGTCTCTGATAGGAATATACGGCTGCTGGCGTGCTGGTTGATGAGACCCTGAAGCTCCTCGGCTATTGTGATCTGCAACTTGCTGGCAATCCTTCATTCGGTGGGCAGAAGATCCATAGAGCAGCATAATCCTGATCTCTTGCGGTACTTGTCAATATGATGTCCTGTCTTCTTGCAGAACGCATAAAAAAAGTGGATCTGAATCTGCCTCGGATGACATGACTGATGATGCGACTGAAGAGGCAATGTCTGAGTGTTGCGACACTTTGCGGGTCCAGCGTAGCTGTTATCTCTGTCATAAGTCTTCATGTCCCTCTTGGACTTCAGCTCCCCGTCTCGTTCTATGGTCCGTGCTACGTTCGAGATCTCCTGGTTGTTGGCTCCAACCTTCAGACGAGTCAGGTCCTCAAAGACTTGGATGATCTTCAGGAGTGGCGGCTCCAGGCTTTCGATCTGCTCTTCGGTACAAGAAATGTGCTCGGTGTCGGAAGAGTCCAAAGATCCGAGAGTCTGGGAATCAGAAGTCTTCCTTGGCTCGGAAAGTGCATCTACAAGTTTATCTTAAAAAAGAACGGCTTGCTCTCCCTGGGCGTCAAGGAACTCCTGGAACATCTCTATCAACTACGTACTAACAATGGTTATAGTAGAGGCGACAAGCGATGGTGGAAGCTCAGAAGCGTCAAGTACAAGTGAATCGATAGTTCCTATGTTGCGTGTCTGAACCATCTGAAAAATAAAAAACTGTTAAAATGGCCTAACTATAGATAATAAGCAAACCTAGTAATTAATATGTATAACCAGACTTAGTAAAATATACCCATAAACATTTTCCTGCAATCCTATGCTGTGATGAGTTTTTCTTAGTCTAACAGGTTCTCCAATAGCACTCTATAGCCTAAGTGCCATTAGGATGGACCTGCATGGGCCACCACTAAAATTATGTCACGACCTGCTCTCGAATATTCGGATACGAGTCGGACACGCCCAGCCTATATTGGAACACTTAACGCAGTAAGCTGTAAACATCTAAGGAAAATTCCATGAATAACATGAAAGTAAAAATCACAGCATCTATCCGTCCCAGAATGATCACCATAATCCACAAGTCATAATTCAATTTATACGTGAAAGTACCAAAGACAAATCCAGTAACAAGAATGAAATACAACTATGAACTCTCAATATACAATATCTAGAAGTAAAACTAAACAAATCTAAATTGATAACCTCTAACTAAGTCATGACTCCATCCTGCTCAGCGAAGATTCCGGGCTCTGGCCCATAAGGTGGACGATATCCTCAAGTACACCTGCAACATATCCAGTCAGGAGCGGAGCAGAGTACAATTCTAGGTAATGAACAAGAAAATCATGATATAGAAATGAGTACAGGAGAACATGAAATATAAGGTACAGGAAAAGAACATGAAAGTACATGAATATAAAGTACAGGAAGTACAGAAAATAAAGTACAAGAAGTAAATCCTGAACCTGAAGTACAAGATATGACATGTGCACAATATTTGAAATACAGCTAGCATATGTGACCGGTTGGGGTAAGCACAGGAATAAGCACATAAAATGGGTACGGCTTAGGGCCCACGTGCATGGTGCGAGGCCTAAGCTATCAACCTGAAGTAAGTACAAGAACATGAAAGTACATGAGAACATGATATCGTGTCATAACGTGTCACAAGAAAAGAACAGGATATGAACGTAAATGAACATAAACCATAGAATGTACTTGCCTTGCTTAGGGTAATCGGGAACATGAAGTAGAGCTAGATGTCCTTCTGTTATAATGGGTACAAATTGGTTAAGTTCTAGTCATCTATTTGACTAACTCACACCTATTACCTTGCCACACTTAGGTTATCAACATGCTTATTAAAATATTTGTAGGGGTTTCTAAGAAATTAAATGGGACTATTTAATTAGTCAAGGTCCTCTTTAATATTCCCTGTAAAACATTCAACATACCACTGCTTGCAAAATAATAATAGTTTATATAATTATAACTAAGAGTTTAATATCAAAGCCCAAGAATACTCTGCTGGCAACACTTCTTATATAAAATTAGCTTAATACTTGATAGGCCTCATCTATATTTGAAATTTCTACAGGTATATAAAACCAGTCAGACATAGGAGTCCATATGTAAGAAAACTCCATCACACTTTAAAGCCATAATAGAGTAAGTTAAACCATAAGCCAACCCCACAGAACCCAAAGATTCAACTTGAAATTATACTAATCTACAAAAGGACAATACAAAGCTTCTGTCAACTAATCCCTTCCAAGCACCACACAACAGTCTTGATTGTATTCAATCAAAGCCAGTAACCTAAGTGTAGAGCTAGAATTACACTCAACTCTTAAAAATATAGAACTGATATGAAAATACATATAACCCAATCAACTCTAAAATTAAAACAAAGAGAACTATGCCGACTCTAAACTCAAACCCCAGACAATCTCAATCCCGGAGAATTTATAAAACCTAATCAAATCAGAAATTCAAAACAAGGAAAAATATACAACTAATCTGTTTAACAAAATTGAAACAGAATTATACAAACCAACTCTTAAGTGAATATTAGACATTGATTTAGCAGTTAAAAATACAGGTCTCAAAGAAGCTTCAGAAACTTTAAATGACACCCATACCCCCCAACATGCGGCTAGCTTCCTCTGAATCCATACCAACACCAGAACGCCTAATTGAGTTAATACAAACTATTGCAATTGCTCAGGAAACTCAGCGGCTCAATGGAACCAAAATGTACAACTCAATTGCAAGAACACCAGCTAAGCCTAATTAGGATGTCTACTACTCCAATCCACTGCACTGGTCATGTTGGTTCTCCGCCTGGACACGCATATAAACCTCGGACAATCACACGCAGAATATGACACTCTGGAGACGGCTATAGGTCTGGCACACACAACATCCTCGGACACGCAACACAAAACACGAACAAGACCACATGACACGAGCAGAAACTCCATCCCGTATCCTGACCCCAAATCTGACCAAGAATTTAATCAGCATACGCACATAATAATAAATTCTTCAATCGAAGATAATGTAGAAGATTACCTGGGTGGAAGAATCGGAACAGGGAGAAGTGAAGACACGATCGAGGGATCAGACACGTTCTCTTCGTGTCTAGATGTCTTAGGGGTCAACTGAGACATTCAAACAAATCCAGGCATACAAAGGAAAACAAGGCTCAGATGTGATGATTTCTAGATTCCCAAAGGCTTCAAGAACAATTATTCAGTACTATAATTATTAAAAACTCAGAATCCTACTTACAATGATTTCGATTAAGGTCGCTAGCCACCTTCTAGGATGGACCAGTATGTTCCTCTGATCTGCCATTCAATTGATTTCAAAACCATGAAGAAAATCAACGTCACTTGATCCATTAAGAATGCCAAATCTTCCAGATCTGAACTAAGGTTCGAGATTGAAACTCACCAGTCCATTCTGTCGAAAAATGAATTGACAAGCTTAGAACGAAAATCAATTCCGATTTGTTCCCAGAACACAAATTCCCGATCATATGTTAAATCGACAGCAACAAGAGTTCATTAGGAGATTATTGACAAGGAATCACCTAGATCACCGATGACGAGCTCACGGTGACGATCGCTGATGAAAATAAAGAATACTGCCGAGAAATCGATCGGCCCGACTGCTGGAACCATATCACCGTCTGTTATTGATGGAGACTTCGCGGTCGATAATCGTCGAAGAACTGAAGAAGCGTCGTCGACGAGATATCGTAGTCGTCGAAGACGACCGTGCGTCGTAGGAATAGTCACGCACGCGCCGCGTGAGTAACCGTCGGAGAAGAAGATCGGTCGAACGATCCCGATCTGGATCTCGATTCGTCGTCGGAGATCGGTGCAGTCGTCGTCAAGCTCGTCTTGGAGAATACGTCCACTGCCGAGGACAAGAGCTTCTCGTCGAGAGGTGGACGTCGCTGAGATGTAGAGGCCGATCCCTAGCCGCTGGCGTGAGATGAGGCGACGACCATGGCCGGCTCGAATTTTGGGGTTAGGGTTTCGAAGATCAATTTGGGGGAAAATGAGGAGAAGAATTATTGGGGAAGATGAATTGAGCTGGCTGGGAAAATAAATGGTTTCCTCTCTCTCTCTGCGTTTAAATAGGAAGAGATGAGCAGAAGGATTTTTTTTTTTGCAATATTAGAGTATAACAATTGTTAAATTATAAATTGCTACCAAAGTTTGTTATGGTTGTTAGAAATTTTGTTAGAAAACTTGGGGACCACTCTAGTTAGTTACGACCTAGTTGATTAATTAACCACCATGACAATTAATTAAAAGTTATCCATAAATAATAACCATGGAACTAGAATAAGGAAACAAAACATGAATATAATTTATTCTTCAAAAAATAATAATAATATAGAGAATGGATGGTTCGCCGAAGATTAGAGAATGTTAGGGAGTGCTAGTAGTCGGTCGAAGAGTCGCAACAGCCGTCTCTTTCTACTATGAATGACATTGGCAACGAAGACGGTTCTCGATCAGTGCTTAACTCAGGAAGTTCGAACCTATGGCAGCGGATGGTTTGCCACGTGTGGACGAGAACGGTCGGAGTAGAAGTGAAAAACTCCTGTCTAATTTCTTATTTTTTAGAAATTTCTAATTATTAAATTAGACTTCGAAATAAGTAATTAAAAATAACTAGTGGAATAAATAATTATTCTAGGATTTGGATTGATTATATACTTAAAATGTGATAGATATTAATTTAGTATTTATAGATACACCTTATATAAATATAATCATATATAGATTATCCATATAAAATATATATGTATAAATTATATGTACTTATCTATGATAATTATAAATAAGGTTATAAATTATTTAAATAAATTTTAACTATATTTTAAATTAATCTTAATCATAAATTCACTAGAAAATCAATTGTATCCATATCATATCCTAACAATCAACTCATACCCATCTTATATATAAGTAGATAGATTATGAAATAAATACATATATAATCTATACTCTTTCTTACCCTAAAATCCAATCACCCCTTTTCTTTATCGTCCAAAATGACTCCAAAATTAGCCCAAAAAATAGCCCCATTTTTTTTTAGCAATATAGCAATTTTGAAGGGTCATATCTCTTAGTTTCGAACTCTGATTTATATTTAAAAAAAATGTTAGAACTATATCAAGGTAATATTTCATAATATATTTAATATATTTTATTCAAAACATTTTTTTGTAGAATTTTTGGAGTATCAGTTATTCGTAAAACAAACGCATCTTAATGTGTTCGAGATTCCAGGAGATCCTGAACTCGAACACACGATCTGTTTGATTTTTTTGGAAAGCTGACATGAAAACCTATAGCATAGTAAATTTTAGATTTTATATATTTTTTCATAGGTTAAATAATTCATAGAAGTTGTAGATGACTAGTTAATCTACCAAAAATCTTAGAATTAGATCTAGAAACCAAAATGACCAAAGCTCCAAGATGAATTGAGTTTTGTGAAAACTATCGATTAAAATGCTCTTGTAGTGCTAAAATCTTTAGGATTTTGCTCTCAATTCTTGGATTTGTATCGATTAATTTTTCAATCAATAGTATGTCTTGGTTTGTGTGCCACAAATTCCATATTTGCAAATTTGACTCTATTGACTTAAAAAATTATGTATAACCTATAAATCAGAACTTAACTTGAGAAAAATAGAATTTAAAGGTAATTTGTCACGACCCGCACCCGATTTTCGGATACGAGCTCCTGAGCAAGCCAGCAACGTATCGAGTGGCCTCCAGCCCAACCCGAATACGTAAACGCTGTCAAGGCTATGGTATACTGCCAAATCATGGCAATTTAATCTATATCTCAAATCCACAATAAGTGTACAAAATATGAATGAACACTATAGGTCGTGGTCTGCAGCCCACTATAAACATATTCGATAAGACTCCAAAGAATATAACAAGAGTCTCTAAAGTAAATCGGTAAGCAGGATATCTCTTGATAAGGAACGTAAAGCACGAAAGGATAACAATATAATATCACTGACAAATACCTGAATTATGCATCACAATCACCTACCATCCCGCTCTGCTAACTAACTCCATGCAGTCGCTAAACCTGAAGAGATCATCAGGTCCTCAGAGGACATAGCAAGATACATAAAACATG
>JANAVB010005799.1:3717485-3820921 GCA_029216955.1 Iris pallida
ACATAATTTTAAGGGACCCATACAGTCCTAATTATTGGACCTTATTATGTGACCACATTCACATGCATCCATCTTTGATCCAATCCTAATTGGATATTTATGAATGTCTCGCGCGTGTTGAAAGATTAGAGAAAGATTGTCAATCATTAATGCATAGATAATGATGTTCTTCCTTATCGAGATTCTAGTTTACAGCAATCAAAATAGAAGCAGATATTGACACCAAGTATTCAAAAGATGGACAAACACTACAAAACCAACAACATTTGTTTGAAAGTAACACGTAACATACAGATCACTCTATGGTAGGAAATTGGAATTATATTATATCTAAGCTAGAAAAAGAAGTTAAAAATATGTCTTCTTTTTTAATAATCTGTAAACAAAATAAAAATAAAAATAATGTTATCGACTTTCGGAGAAGTTGTGCACGAAACACTACCTTAAGAGTTGATCCGAATCTATGTGTTGACTTTTTCGAATGCTCTTAGTGGTAAAATCTCTGCTCTACCGGTATCTCCTTGTTGCACACAACTTGAAAAGAGTGACCAAAACTTAGCTCTGTCCAGAGTAAGGATGAAGAATATAAAAAATTTCGTTGAGTATGAAATTAGAGAGATTTTATGCATAGGAATTTTTTTTTTCCTGTCCTAAAGGAAGATAGAAGCTCGATATAATATGCTTCAAGACAATAGCCAACGGACACAAAATAATGACTTTTTAATACAGTCGTTACAAATGAAAAATAATGAAAAATATATGGTACAATGAACCTGGACAAAAATAATTAAATGTGTCCAACATTCAAAAATATAAAAAGAAAATAGTGAGCACCAAAAAAAATATTATGGTCTCAGTCCGAATCCGAAGAAGAAATCAAATCGACATCCGGCGCCCGCAAATATAGGCACGTATCCGTACCCGTTATACGCGTCGAATTGAGCCGAGCCGAAGCACGTGGGACGGCGATGACGGCGCGCACGTGAGGCCCATAGGACGATCCACACACAAGACTTCAATAAAACAACAAGGAGCAAACATATATATATATATATATATATATATATAGCGGATCAAAAGTCCCCCTTAGAAAACTCCCTCAAAACCCCATCACTCTAATCCGTAATTTAATGTTAATATTAATATTAATTTTTATTTTTATATTAATGTTAATGTTAATATTAATGTTAATGTTAATATTAATATTAATTTTAATGTTAAGTTTAATGTTAATTTTAGTATTTAATGTTAGTATTAACTTTAACATTAACATTAATATTAAATTACGGATTAGAGTGAGGAATTTTTTAGGGAATTTTCTAAGGAAGGTTTTTGATCCGCTATATATATATATATATATATATATATATATATATATATATATATATATATATATATATATATATATATATATATATATATATATATATATATTTATATATATTATCTAACTATGTGCATGTATATCTATTATAAATTATAATTAAAATATAAATATATTTATATACTAGTATAATGCCGAAATTATGTGCCTAATTTTTCATTACTTTTGGATTCTAATGATGTTAATTTTATTTTAAAATACGAAAATATTATTAAAATATTAATAAAATTTTATTTTTTGCTCGAACTAAACACTGAAAAAAATTAAATATTTTTTGAATATTTTTTTTATTTTACCAATCATAAAAAAAATCTCCGAAAAATCATAATTTCTTATTTCCGAAGGAGACCAACAAAAATTAATTTACTTCCGAGAATCAAGGGAGACCTAAAATCTTACCAATCTATCTTGGACTATGAACCCCTCAAAATTGTAATTACCTTAAGGTACTGTTTGGGAAGAGTGGAAAGTGGGAGGAAAGAAAAAATTGAGGGAAAAGTGAGAGAAAAATTTTAAATGATGGTGTTTGGAAAGGGGGAGAGAACATGGGGAAGGAAAATTTGAGAGGAAAAAGTAGGTGGGTCCCACCAAAAAAATTTTCTCCCAAATGTGGGAGGAAAATGGAGACAGATGAGAGGAATTTGAGTGAATTTACCCCACTACCCCTCAAAAAGTTAATATTAAAACATCATTTGAGAATACCAAGGAGGAAATAGTAATTATACCTATATCCATAAACAAATAAAAAATTGTTTTTAAATTTTCCCTTCCCCTACTTTTTGTCCATCCAAACAAAGGAAGGAAAAATTAACTTTCCTTTCATTTTACTCTCCTCCATTTTCCTTCCCCTCAAATTTTCCTCTCCCTCCCCACAAATGTTCCTAAACACAGTGTAAGTACACATTCAAGGTTTGGTAATTAAGGCATTCTCTGTGCACACTTTAATTAAGATGCATGTGGTTAAAGCTGCTCCCTCCCTCCCTCCCTTGTAAAAGAAAGTTGAGTAATACTTCTAATTACAATTTTAGTGAGGCCTGTCAATGGTCGACCGAAAATCTGTATCCGATCCGTATTCGAACCGAAAATATTCGAAATTTCGGATACGGATACGGATTCGGATATCTTATCGGATATTTATAGGATATCGGATACGGTAAGTGCCATATTCGAACCAATAAAATCCGAACCAATAATATTTAATTGGCTATAAACAAGACAAGCCTAATATGAGTGTTATCTTGGCTATAAAGAATCCGAACCAAGCTAGCCTAATATGAGTGTTATCTTGACTTTTAGGTATCAAAGAGTCAAAGACAAGCCTCCTGCAAACTGTTGTTTTTGGCTATAAACAAGACAAGCCTAATATGAGTGTTATCTTGACTTTTCATTCATTACCAAGCTAGCAGATAACAAAATATTAGTGGACATGTTATTTTTGGCTATAAACAAGGCAAGCCTCCTGCAAACTGCTTATGTACTAAGATGATGTATGACATGTACTGAATTATGTATTATGTATGAGCCTTGTGTGGAGAATTTCTTGTTGTGTGGAGAATTACTAATATGTGCAATGTATTCAATGTATGCATGAGATTATTAGTTATTTGTGCTTGTGTGAAGAATTATGACAAAATATGTTGTTACAATGTGGAAATCTGTAGTTTCTTGACAAAATCTATCGTTTAAATGCGAAAATCTGTTATTCTTGACAAAATCTGTTGGTTCTGAATCTTTTCTTTCCTTTTTTAATATATTTTTTAGTAATCTTATTGGTTCGGATATTATCCGATATCCGATAAAATTATCGGTAACGGATATGGTAGCCAAAACGTTTATCCGATCGGATATCGGATAGTTATCGGATATATCCGATAGTTAATGGTTCGGATATGGTAATGCCAATATCCGACCAATAAGCTACCATTGACAGGCCTAATTTTAGTACCATTTCTTTTTTTAGGTTAAATTTCCTAAAGAGAAAAGAAAAAGGAAATCACAAGTACAAGATGTGGACAACACTTCCCATCATCCATAAAAGTTCCTCAAGGATACAGAAGACATTGTGGAAAATAATTGGGGGCATTTGTGTCCTTATGTATCTTCACAAACTCCCAAGCAGTCATCCCCCTAGTGGACGCGTGCCACCCGACCGCTCCTTAGCTAACACGTGTCCGATGATTTGTGGGCTGCCGATCGGACGGCCACCATTGGGCCTTGGTTTAGATAGGATGGCTGTCAAAGTATTGGAGGTGTTTTCTTCGTGGATGGTGCACATTTTTGGTGTTAACCTGTACCGGCAAATTAAACCGGACCCATCACCCATGAGCGGCCCGTTTTTTTTTTCTTTTATCTTCCTCATCGATTATAGTGGATTCTAGTTTGGAAGAATATTTGTACAGGCACTACAAAGTTATTCGGACTGTCCAATATTTTAATTTACAAATTTTCAGCTGAAAAAAATTATTCGAAGATGTCCAATTTTGTTAGAACTGTTAGAATTTTTGACAGTCCTACCTATACTAGACTGTCATTTTTTTTGATAGTTATATAGAAAATATGTCGTTATCTTTAGAACTATCAAATTTTTTGACAGTTCTTCCAATAGGTAGGACTATCAAATTTTTTGACAACATGTTATCTTTAGGACTGTCGAAAATTTTGACAGTCCTTCCAACATATAGGATTGTCAAATTTTTTGACAGTCCTAAAGATAGTATCGGTGGTCGGGAGGGAGGGTTGTGGAGGGGATCGGAGCCATCGAATGAGATCAGACGGCAGAGAGAGGGTCGATGTGGGTTAGGGTTTTGTCACTCCCCGCTCCCAGAATAAGTATTTTATACGTGTACTTCTTGAATGTATTTTTTTTAATATTTATCATGTATTATTCTGTATTTAAATTCCTTTAATTTTATGTTAATTAATTTTCTGCAATTTTATTTCTGTATTTTACTTTCTGCTTTTATACTCTGCTTTAGCTTTGCTTTGGGTTCGGCTTGGATTGGTTTAATTATGTTGGTTCATCATGAACCAAACCCCCACCTACCACTACCCCTTCATTTAAAGCTCATCCCCTTTCTCTCTCTTCATTCACTTCACCATTTCTCTTCTTCTTCCTCCATTACTCTCCCACCCACCCATTTGGAGAGGCAAGTACATCTTGCACACCATGAGGGATTTCATGTATCCCCATTTATTTTTAGTCCATGTTGTTCATCTTCTCTTCCTCTACAAGTTTAGGTCTTGAAGTTCTTGATTTCCATGGATGGTTGGGTGTAGATCTAAGTTTTAAGTTTTGGTTTTCATATGAATTTTAGGGTTTTGATCTATCAAACATTGTTGTTTTCGAAAATAAGTGGTTCCATGTTGTAGAAAATTTAATTCTACTAAAGTTTGATTTTTGAAAAGTTAGATTTCGATTTATTTTGTGGAAGTTATGGCCAAAAGTATTTTTGTTCGTTTCTATATTTATCTGCAGCATGAGGAGCATGTCGCAGTAGGCGCATGACGGTGTCGCGAATGAGCCGCATGAGGCGCAAATGAGCCGCATGAGGCGCATGTCGCAGTAGGCGCATGATGATGTCACGAATGAGCCGCATGAGGCGCATGTCGCAGTAGGCGCATGATGATGTCGCGAATGAGCCGCATGAGGCACATGTCGCAGTAGGCGCTTGATGGTGTCGCGAATGAGCCGCATGAGGCGCATGTCGCAGTAGGCGCATGATGGTGTCGCAGTTGAGCCGCATGAGGCGCATGTCGCAGTAGCCGCATATGGTATCGCAGTTGGGCCGCATATGCCGCATGAGCCGCATGTCGCAGTTAGTCCGCATGCATGTCGCAGAATAGGCCGCATAATGCCTATTTTGGTTGTTCTGACTGTTATATGTCCTAATTGACAAAATTGTGGCTAGAATTTCTTCCAACTCTCAACATAAAATTTGTAGATCTTTTCCTTGGCTTCAAGAATATGTTACCAACTATTTTATACTAGTTATGGACTCGACCATGCTTAATACTAATTTGACTTTTATGCCTCGTCACGAATTGACCCCGACTGTTACTTGACTAATAATTGATCATGCGTTCCTAGTTGGAACTAAGAGACTGGCTAGTTGTCTTATTAAATTGAATGAATGAGACACGTTCATATTAACTATGAACTATTATAATCGATTGGCCGATCCTGAATATTGACATACAAGCACACATGCAGGCTTCAATTTATTTATTTATTTATTTATTTTCTACAAAAGAAGCATGTGTACTTTATGGTCAAGGCATGATTATTCCGTGGTTAGTTTGGATTGTTGCATTACGCTATGTAAGACCTACAACCTAACCGCACGGGCATCGTTGTAGAGTTGTGCATATCGTACCCCGTACGAAAGTACTCATTCCGAATGACCATGATCTACGGCATGGGATTTCACTCAACGTAGAGACTATTAAGTTAAATAAAATAATGATTGCATGGAGAGAATAGATTTTCGAGTTATTACATGGCAGCCCTCTTGGGACTAGTAGTGCCCGACAGGTCGGTTGGTCCCCACGGATACTGCAAATCTGCCACACGGGCAGGGAGCGATATCTGGTTATATTATTTATTGTATATTGTATATTGATGACGGGCGTCCCGCTGGGACTCGTCTAATTCATGATTGGCGTAATTGATTGACTAGGTAAACTAGCATTGCTTACACATAGTAAGAACTGAGGAATCCTTTATTGCATAATTCCAGGATAACTTGGAACTCACAGTAGCAAGCCGTAGTAGTTGCATGGCCGTTTAAATTGATTTATTTGTGTACTGTACCTACTCTGTTACCTAACTGAGATGATCAGAATGTCAGGGCATGACGGGCCAACTTTTGTCCTTGTTTGGTTGGGAGGTTGGTTCGAAGTGTCGTGATGTTATGTGAATCCCCGTGGCAAACAAAGATCTACTTATCATATTCTCTTATTACGGATTTTAATTCCTCATATCGTGCTCCCTTGTGGTACTTACTATTGGAGGTCTAACCTCTCTGGTTTTGCATGACCAGATTTAGAGCCGGTCCCCGAGGACTCAGCTTACTTCCACCTCCAAGATGGTCAATACTAGAGGGATGATCGCAGGAGGACTCGAGTGGGTTCCTTACTTCCCCGCTCGTTTTGTTATTTACTCAATACCTTGCCGTTTGGCACCGACATGTTAGTCGGATTGTCTTGTACTTACTTTTACATAATTGTAATTAAGTCAGACTGCAGCTGATAACAATTGTGTACACTTTGCTACATCATCTGGCTATGTTTTGTAAAGCCAGATATCAAGAACATTTTGACTGAGCGTTTGGGACGCCTTACTGCTTTATCTTACATGTTCTCTATTTCTGTTTCTTATCTGAATGATTGAGACAATAGATGTAAAATGACCATAGTGAGACTTTCATGTAGTATGCACCCCCTCGTCTTTTAGACAGCATTGATCGTATTATACGGTATTCATCTACTCGTAATACGTAGCTGGCTGAGTCATTCTCCCGCTCTCCAGTATTCTGGTTCTGGGGCGTGACAAGGTTTTAGTGGTGGCCCATGCAGGTGTGAAATCAGACTTGTGGGGTGTTTTGATTTATAGGATGTCTCAATCACACATGTTTCCCCTTGATCTCATGATTCGTTACTCTCAACTTTAGCTTGACATTCCGGTATCCTTTGACTTCATTGATCCTTCATGTCCGGTCGTTTGATTGCTCTCTTGTCCCTTTTCTTAGGAGCACCTTGTCTGCATCTGTCAGAATTGAACAGCAACAATAAGAGCAACATGGACAACATGACCAGGTTGGTCAGCTACAAGGACTAGTACTACCTCAAGAGACTATCCAAGAAGAAGTGATAGTGGAACCAGCAGCTGGACCGCAGTATCCGAAGGTTCCAACACCACCAATAGTTCCACCCACCCCTGTGGAAGTGGACACACCAGCCCTTCTGGAGATCATGAGAGGGATGATGGCCACTCAGCAACATCAGATGTTAGCCCAACAACGTATGCACGCTCAGTTACAAGAGCAGAATGTACTACTTAACCAAGGATTGCAGACAGCTTTGGAAAGAGGGGCAATGACAGATTCAGGAGCGTCAGCCAGGTTTTGCAAGTACAACCCCCGTCATTTCGAAGGCACGGAGGATGCCATCTCAGCAGATGCATGGCTTAAGGATATTGAGGCTATTTTGACAACAGCTAAGGTGCCGGCGGAAGAACGTGTGGATCAAGTGAAGTTGTTGCTTCAGGATCTCGCACGTGATTGGTGGGAATCAGAGGAAGTGGGCATCAGACGTCCTGTTGCTTGGGACGACTTTACAACAAGGTTCAAGTCGAAGTACTATGGGGTTGTGGCGCAGTTTGAGCTACAACAAAAGTTTATCAACCTCAAGCAGGCCGGCAAGACGGTAGATGCCTATGCAGGGGAGTTTTGCAGATTGAGCAGGTTTGCCCCAAAGATGGTAGCAACAGAGAGCCAGAGGGCTATGAGGTTCCATCAAGGGTTTCACCTTGAGCTCTTGCAATTGATAGAGGGGCACAATTACCAGACCTTTGATAAAGTATTGACGGCAACCCGAAGGCATGAGATCACCATTCAGAGGATCACGGCGAGGACTGGAGGTCAGAAGAGATCTCACAGTCAGATTGAAGGAGGAGGGGGAGCAGCGCCCCGAACAACAGCACCATTCCTTGGCATTCGTATTCACGATGTGGCAATGTGAGGGCCAGCACCACCACCTAGGCAGCAGCAGCAACAGAAGAAGAATCAGCAACCCCCAGCGGGCTGCACTTATTACGAGAAGATGGGGCACACTAGAGATGTGTGTCGGGCATTGAACGAACTGTGTTTGATATATGAAAATCCAGATCATCGGGTTACCACATGTTCCATGAATTCGAGGTCAGGAGGACCAGTGCAGCAGTTTCCTGCTCTGCCAGCACCAGAGGCAGGACAGTATCGAGGACCCGCAGTGGCAGTGAGACCATTGGCCCAGCGTCCGTTAATGCCACAGGCTCAGATGTTTCGGCAACATGGACCGCCGATGCAGCAACACCAGCATATACCACCCCAGCATCATCAAGGCAGGGGCCAGCAGCAGCACCAGGCTAGGCCGCAACATAGGAACCAACAAGGAGGTCGAGGGCAGGCATTCACTCTGTCCTTAGAGGAGGCATTAGCATCGGGAGATGTTGTGGCAGGTAACATTCTCGTCGCCTCATATCCCACAGTAGCATTGTTTGATTCAGGAGCATCACACTCATTTATATCTGCACAATTTGTGATACGGCTAGGAATAGAGTTCGAGGCATTGCCAGGGAGGTTGAATATACTCACTAGCAATGGGCTCGTAGGAGTTAGTAGAGTTATTCTAGCGTGTAGCGTTGTAGTTTGCGGGCATTCCTTACCCGCCCGGTTGATAGAATTTTCTGTTGAAAATTTTGACGTTATCTTAGGCATGGACTGGCTGAAAGACAGTCATACGACAATAGATTGTCGTAGTGGGAGTGTATCTTTTGATGTTCCAGGCATGAAGAGATTCACCTTAGTCAGCTCAGAGGTAACTCAACAAGAGCAGGGAGTAATAACGGCAATGGAAGAAGTTCAAGTTCCGAAGGTAGTTGAAGAATTTCTAGACGTATTTCCCGAAGAACTTCTATGGCTACCGCCAGTAAGAGATATTGAGTTCAGTATAGAGTTGGCACCTGAAACTAAATCGATATCAGATCGAGTTTACAGAATGGCGGATTCAGAGCAGGCCAAGGTATATCAGCACATAGAGGAACTGAAGGAGAAGAAGTTCATCCAAGCTAGCATATCACCATGGGCAGCACCAGTGGTACTTGTGGGAAAGAAGGATGGGTCATCTAGATTGTGCATTGATTACAGGAAGCTTAACACGACGACAGTAAAGAACAAGTACCCACTACCCAGGATCGACGACTTGTTTGATCAGTTGAGCAAAGCTAGAGTTTTCTCCAAGATAGATCTTCGTTCAGGGTATCATCAAGTGAGGGTTCGGAAGAAGGATATTCCCAAGACAGCATTCAGGTCGAAGTATGGGCATTATGAATTCTTAGTAATGCCGTTTGGTTTGACCAATGCTCCAGCAATCTTTATGGATTTAATGAATCGCATCTTTATGCCGTACTTAGATCAGTTTGTCGTTGTATTTCTTGACGACACTCTCTTATATTCTGCCAGTGAAGAGGAGCATGAAGACCACCTCAGAAAAGTGTTATAGGTTCTGAGAGAGAACCAGTTGTATGCCAAGCTCAGCAAGTGTGTGTTTTGGTCGGATCACATTTTATTTTTGGGTCATATCATATCAGGAGTCGGAGTAGCAGTGGATCCCAAGAAGGTAGAAGCAGTAGAGAGTTGGCCAGTACCCAAGACCGTAGCTGATGTGCGGAGTTTCTTGGGATTGGCAGGATATTACAGAAGGTTCGTATCAGACTTTGCAAGGCTTTCAGCACCTATGACCCGCTTGACACGGAACGATGTACCATTCGTCTGGTCGGCAGAATGCCAGGCATCATTTGAGAATCTGAAGCAGAAGTTGATATCAGCGCCTATTCTTACATTGCCACTTGGACCCGGAGGTTTTACAGTATATTGTGATGCGTCAGGAAAAGGACTTGGGTGCGTCCTAATGCAACATGGAAAGGTGATAGCATACGCATCTAGGCAACTTCGAGACCACGAGAAGAATTACCCAACTCATGACTTGGAGTTGGCGACAGTAGTATTTGCTTTGAAGCTATGGAGGCATTACTTATATGGTGATCGAGTGGACATGTACACAGACCACAAAAGTCTGAAGTACATCTTTACTCAGAAGGAGCTGAACATGAGACAGAGAAGATGGTTGGAGTTGATCAAGGATTACGACGTGGAGCTTCAGTATCATCCAGGCAAGGCTAATGTGGTAGCAGACGCTCTTAGCAGGAAAGGCGGCACATTTATGTTGACAACACAAAAGCACATTTTAGAAGACCTTCAGGAGATGGGCATCGAGGTTATACTTCCTTGTGATGTAGGAGTTCTGGCGAGTCTACAAGTTTAATCCGACTTGGTAGACAGGATCAAGGCAGCTCAGGCACAAGACCCAAGGATTCAGAAGCTTAGAGCAGATTGTGAGTCAGGACTCAGAAAGGAGATGCAAATTCATGAAGATGGTACCCTTAGGTTTGGGTCACGTCTATGTGTGCCTAGTGGAGATATCAGACATGAGGTTATGGCAGAAGCTCACAGCTCTCAGTATTCCATACACCCTGGAGGGACCAAGATGTACCAAGATATCAAGCAGCACTTCTGGTGGAACGGGATGAAGAGGGAGATAGCTAGATTTGTTTCCCGTTGCTTGGTATGTCAGCAAGTGAAGGCAGAACCGCAAAGGCCAGCTGGGTTATTGTAACCGCTTCCTATTCCGGAATAGAAATGGGAACATATTACAATGGACTTTGTGACCGTTTTACCGAGATCACCAAGTAGTAAAGATGCTATTTGGGTGATAGTAGATCGGCTTACAAAGGTGGCACATTTTCTTCATTTTAGAGTAGGTCAATCTACAGAAAGGTTGGCAGAATTGTATATGCAACAGATAGTCAGGCAACATGGAGTCCCTGTCAGTATTGTGTCAGACAGAGATACCCGTTTTACATCACATTTTTGGAAGAGCTTACATCATAGCCTGGGTACCAAGTTAAGATTTAGCACGGCTTACCATCCACAGACGGACGGGCAATCAGAAAGGACAATTCAGACTTTAGAGGATATGTTGCTAGCTTGCACCCTAGATTTTGGAGGATCTTGGGAGAGCCACGTGCACTTAGTTGAGTTTTCTTATAACAACAGTTATCAAGCCAGTATCCAGATGGCGCCATTTGAAGCACTATATGGTAAGAAGTGTAGGTCGCCACTAGCATAGGATGATATCGGGGAGAGGAAGATGTTAGGCCCAAAAATGATTGTTCAGACAGTTGAATTGGTTAAGAGAATTAGAGAGCGACTTCGAGTTGCGCAGGATCGGCATCGTCATTGGGCGGACCAGCATCGTAGGCCGCTAGAGTTTTCTGTTGGGGACCACGTGTTCTTGCGGATCTCACCTACCCGTAGGGTCATTAGATTTGGCGTTCGTGGGAAGTTGAGTCCGCGATACGTGGGCCCATTTGTTATCTTTGATCGGATAGGCGATGTTGCTTATCGTTTATTCCTTCCACCTTCGTTACGAGAGGTGCATGACGTGTTCCATGTATCTCAGTTATGTAGGTATGTATCGGACCCAAGCCATATCCTTGAGCATTCTGAGCTGGTTGTTGGTACCAACCTGTCTTACGAGGAACAGCCTGTGTCTATTTTGGACCGAAGAGAGAAGATACTCAAGAACCGAACAATTAGCCTTGTCCTGGTTGCTTGGGGTCACCACTCTTTAGGAGAGTCAACATGGGAACGTGAGGATGATATCCGATCACGGTATCCGCACCTGTTTGACTCACAAGGTATATCTCTTTCTGTATACCTTGATTATCTTAACTCCTCATGCTTGTCACCTTATAAGTAGAATTGCTTGGTGTCGTCAATAGTTAAACATAGATATGTTACTTGCTATTGGTATTGTAGAATGATTGCTTACACAAATTGCTTATACTTAGATTAGTTTAGCTCCGATGTTCCTATCATGCTTGGATTTGAAATTCCGAGGACGAAATTTTTCTAAGGAGGGTAGAGATGTCACTCCCCGTTCCCAGAATAAGTATTTTATACGTGTACTTCTTGAATGTATTTATTTAATATTTATCATGTATTATTCTGTATTTAAATTCCTCTAATTTTATGTTAATTAATTTCCTGCAATTTTATTTCTGTATTTTACTTTCTGCTTTTATACTCTGCTTTAGCTTTGCTTTGGGTTCGGCTTGGATTGATTTAATTATGTTGGTTCATCATGAACCAAACCCCCACCACCACTACCCCTTCATTTAAAGCTCATCCCCTTTCTCTCTCTTCATTCACTTCACCATTTCTCTTCTTCTTCCTCCATTACTCTCCCACCCACCCATTTGGAGAGGCAACATCTTGCACACCATGAGGGATTTCATGTATCCCCATTTATTTTTAGTCCATGTTGTTCATCTTCTCTTCCTCTACAAGTTTAGGTCTTGAAGTTCTTGATTTCCATGGATGGTTGGGTGTAGATCTAAGTTTTAAGTTTTGGTTTTCATATGAATTTTAGGATTTTGATCTATCAAACATTGTTGTTTTCGAAAATAAGTGGTTCCATGTTGTAGAGAATTTAATTCTACTGAAGTTTGGTTTTTGAAAAGTTAGATTTCGATTTATTTTGTGGAAGTTATGGCCAAAAGTATTTTTGTTCGTTTCTATATTCATCTGCAGCATGAGGAGCATGTCGCAGTAGGCGCATGGCGGTGTCGCGAATGAGCCGTATGAGGCACATGTCGCAGTAGGCGCATGATGGTGAGGCGCATA
Source organism: Iris pallida (assembly GCA_029216955.1). Taxonomy (NCBI): domain Eukaryota; kingdom Viridiplantae; phylum Streptophyta; class Magnoliopsida; order Asparagales; family Iridaceae; genus Iris; species Iris pallida. Next base: position 3,730,374 of record JANAVB010005799.1, read on the forward strand.
TCGCAGTAGGCGCATGATGATGTCGCGAATGAGCCGCATGAGGCGCATGTCGCAGTAGGCGCATGATGATGTCGCGAATGAGCCGCATGAGGCGCATGTCGCAGTAGGCGCATGATGATGTCGCGAATGAGCCGCATGAGACGCATGTCACAGTAGGCGTATGATGATGTCGCGAATGAGCCGCATGAGACACATGTCGCAGTAGGCGCATGATGGTGTCGCGAATGAGCCGCATGAGGCGCATGTCGCAGTAGGCGCATGATGGTGTCACAGTTGAGCCACATGAGGCGCATGTCGCAGTAGCCGCATATGGTATCGCAGTTGGGCCGCATATGCCGCATGAGCCGCATGTCGCAGTTAGTCCGCATGCATGTCGCAGAATAGGCCGCATAATGCCTATTTTGGTTGTTCTGACTGTTATATGTCCTAATTGACAAAATTGTGGCTAGAATTTCTTCCAACTCCCAACATAAAATTTGTAGATCTTTTCCTTGGATTCAAGAATATGTTACCAACTATTTTATACTAGTTATGGACTCGACCATGCTTAATACTAATTTGACTTTTGTGTCTCGTCACGAATTGACCCCGACTGTTACTTGACTAATAATTGATCATGCGTTTCTAGTTGGAACTAAGAGACTGGCTAGTCGTCTTATTAAATTGAATGAATGAGACACGTTCATATTAACTATAAACTATTATAATCGATTGGCCGATCCTGAATATTGACATACAAGCACATATGCAGGCTTCAATTTATTTATTTATTTTCTACAAAAGAAGCATGTGTACTTTATGGTCAAGGCATGATTATTCCGTGGTTAGTTTGGATTGTTGCATTACGCTATGTAAGACCTACAACCTAACCGTACGGACATCGTTGTAGAGTTGTGCATATCGTACCCCGTACGAAAGTACTCATTCCGAATGACCATGATCCACGGTATGGGATTTCACTCAACGTAGAGACTATTAAGTTAAATAAAATAATGATTGCATGGAAAGAATGGATTCCCGAGTTCTTACATGGCAGCCCTCTTGGGACTAGTAGTGTCCGACAGGTCGGTTGGTCCCCACGGATACTGCAAATCTGCCACACGGGCAGAGAGCGGTATCTGGTTATATTATTTATTGTATATTGTATATTGATGACGGGCGTCCCGCTGGGACTCGTCTAATTCATGATTGGTGTAATTGATTGACTGGGTAAACTAGCCTTGCTTGTACATAGTAAGAACTGAGGAATCCTTTATTGTATAATTTCAGGATAACTTGGAACTCACAGTAGCAAGCCGTAGTAGTTGCATGGCCGTTTAAATTGATTTGTTTGTGTACTGTACCTACTCTGTTACCTAACTGAGATGATCAGAATGTCAGGGCATGATGGGCCAACTTCTGTCCTTGTTTGGTTGGGAGGTTGGTTCGAAGTGTCATGATGTTATGTGAATCCCCGTGGCAAACAAAGATCTACTTATCATATTCTCTTATTACGGGTTTTAATTCCTCATATCGTGCTCCCTGGTGGTACTTGCTATTGGAGGTCTAACCTCTCTGGTTTTGCATGACCAGATTTAGAGCCGGTCCCCGAGGACTCAGCTTACTTCCACCTCCAAGATGGTCAATACTAGAGGGATGATCGCAGGAGGACTCGAGGGGGTTCCTTACTTCCCCGCTCGTTTTGTTATTTACTCAATACCTTGCCGTTTGGCACCGACATGTTAGTCGGATTGTCTTGTACTTACTTTTACATAATTGTAATTAAGTCAGACTGCAGCTGATAACAATTGTGTACACTTTGCTACATCATCTGGCTATGTTTTGTAAAGCCAGATATCAAGAACATTTTGACTGAGCGTTTGGGACGCCTTACTGCTTTATCTTACATGTTCTCTATTTCTGTTTCTTATCTGAATGATTGAGACAATAGATGTGAAATGACCATAGTAAGATTTTCATGTAGTATGCACCCCCTCGTCTTTTAGACAGCATTGATCGTATTATACGATATTCATCTACCCGTAATACGTAGCTGGCTGAGTCATTCCTCCGCTCTCCAATATTCTGGTTCTGGGCGTGACAGGTTTCGAGCTCTTCCTTAGTTAGGTATTGTTAGTCCCGGGACTTGATCAAAGATGGTAGACTCGATGTCGAGATCAGAGGTTCAACAAACGTTCACCTTCTGATTATTCTCGAGATCCAAGAGGAATACTATAATATAAATCTGATTATAAAAGCAACAATAATCAGAAAGTAAATCTCACGTTCTTCCTTGCAATCGCAGTTGCTGACGGACAGAACTGAGTTCAGAAAATAAATCTCACGTTCTTCCTTGCAATCGCAGTTGCAGACGAACAAAACTGAGTTACAACTCAGATGAAGGAGAAGAAAGAAGAAAGAAGAAAGAAGAAGAGGAAAGGTTCTTGCTGGGGTGATTAAGATCACCGTTGCTCAAAGCAAGATTCGTCCCACCACGATCTGCTTCCAGGAACTAGCAAGTTCACGAAGAACTTCTGGAACGCTCGTAAGTCAAAATTTGAGACTTGAACGGGCTTCCTGGACTTTACAGACTCCCTTAACTCTCTTCTTGGTGCATCTTTCAAAGGAGGCCAAGGGGCTCTATTTATAGAGTGGAGTTGAGACTTCACCTCTTCTCCTATCCGATGTGGGACTAAAATACCAATACTCAAAAATAGAGTTTGATATTTTAGATCATCCCACAATCAGCATAGAAGTGTGCCAGTCCACGCCTACCCCCCGAACACTCCCGTGCATGCACGAGACATCCTGGAGTCCGTGTCCGAGTCCGAGTCCGCACAACAAAAATCAACTTGCATCCTTGTTGGATTTAATTCTTTTTCCTTCTAGGAAAATACTCCCACATGGCACAAACTTGTGCCCCACTACACCTCATGTGCACACCTCAACACAAGCAATGCATTATATTGAGATACTCACCATTTGGTGTAGCCGATGTGGGACTATCTTTTCTAGTCCAAAGGCAAAAACACCAACAATCCCCCACATATCTCAATATATGGGTTGAACGTTCCCCACAGTGACTGCCCATCATGTATTAGGAGAGATGTCGCTACGACTTGAATCTTCCCGCATAGGTTAAATAACAGCATGATACAAGAATGGACTAAGCCTTGAATTCTGCACCATAACTGCAATTCTTTCTACTCACATAATGACATCAACTGTGCTTCTGGATGCACATTGAAGGCCTTGTGCCAGCCTGGTTTCAGTGTATAATTTTTGGGCGTTTACAAGTTTACCCTCAAGAGACGGCCTGATATCTCTGTCCATACACTATAGGTGAGTTCTTTATAAAGAGTCATGGCATGACGCATTGCGCTTCTTTGCGGTGCTACGCCGCTATGACATGGATTAAAGCCGAGGCTTTACCCCACCTGGGTACCTCATCGTAGTGTCATACTACTGTAGCATAAGGTCACAGGCCTCTTTGTAGTGCCAAACTACCCAGCATGAAGCCTTGCGCTTCCGTACGGTGTTATGCCGCTATGACATGGCTCGCAAAACCGAGGCTTTACCCTACCTGGTACCTCTTCGTGGTGTCATGCCACTGTAACATGAGGACATCGTCCTCTTTTTAGTGCTGTCTACCTCTCTTTATTACGATTATCATACAACATTAGGCTACCATCCTATTTGCGGTGCTACTCCGCTGTGACTTCGCTTGCAAAGCCGAGGCATTATCCCTACTTGGGAACCTCATGGTGGAGTCACCCCACTGTAGCATGGAGTTACACTCCTTGTAGTGCTGCACTACCGTGCTTCCTGTAAAGCACTCCAGGCATTCACTCTGCCTGAGAACTCATTAAGGCATTTAAGCCAACCTTCCCACAGGATCCGTTTTTCGCAGAAAACAACAGTAGACAATAGTGGTTGTAGGTCCGTAACCTCTCCAAGTCATAGAGGACAAGTACCCACCGTTTCTGATATTCTTCTGGTTAATAGTCCTCCCTTGAACCAAAAGCTAGATGCCTAGTAGATTTCTCTTTGAACTAATAGCATAAAACTTTATGATAGGATTGTAAGAACACAATATCAGAATGCCTTCAAGCCCATTTTACAAGCTGTGTCATCGACCAGCTGGCGCTTGAGGCCCTTGGTGAACGGATCCGCCAGGTTCTCCTGACTCCGAACATCAATCACTGCAATAACACCCCTCTTGATGAGATCGTGTACTGCCCTGTGCTTCAATCGCACAATCCTCTTCTTCCCGTTGATGAGGTCATTTGATGCCACCGCCACAGTCGCCTGATTGTCGCAGTATATCGGTATCGTCGGTATTTGTACCCTAACCACTAGAAGATCATACATGAGCTCCCAAAGCCATTCTGCTTCCTCCGCAGCGGTATCAAGTGCAAAGAACTCAGATTCCATGGATGACCGCGAGAGCATAGTCTGTTTCTTCGATTTCCATGATATAGCAACTCCACCCATTGTAAAAATGTATCCACCTGTGGACCTCTCGCTCTCCACTTCTGAGCACCAACTGGCATCACTGAAGCCTTCTACTACCAGCGGATCTCCGCTGTAGTGCAGTGCATATGTCTGAGTCTTCTTGAGATATCTCATAACCTGTTTCACAGCTTTCCAGTGCTCAATGCCTGGGTTGCTCGTAAAATGACTCAGCATTCCCACAGCGAAAGCTATGTCAGGCCTTGTGGCAGTAGTAGCATACATCAAACTCCCGATTACGCTTGCATACTCCAGCTGCCTGACGCTTTCCCTTGAATTAGGCTTCAGTTTCAGATCATACTTGTACGGCGTATCGATCCCTGGAAGATCCTGATATCCGTAACGAGTGATCATCTTCTCAACATAATGAGACTGTGACAGCACTAGTCCAGTGTCTGTCCGGATGATCTTGAGTTCCAAGATAACATCAGCATCCCCCAAGTCCTGCATACTGAACTTCGTCGAGAGAAACTTCTTTGTCTCCGTGACACAGCTTATATCCGTACCTAGGATTAGCATGTCGTCCACGTATAGACAAACGATGACTCCTTTTCCGTCAGCAAACTTCGTATAGACACACTTGTCTGTTTCACTGACTTTGTCAAACTTCTCATGCCACATTTTGGGAGCTTATTTTAAACCGTACAGAGATTTCACCAACTTGCAGACTTTGTCTTCAAGACCTTTGATGACAAACCCTTCTGGTTGTTGCATGTAGATCTCTTCGGTCAGCTCGCCATTCAGGAATGCCGTTTTCACATCCATCTGATGTATTCCCATCTTATGTATCGCTGCGAGAGCAATCAATATTCTGATGGTGGTCATCCGGGCTACTGGAGCATACGTGTCAAAGTAGTCGATCCCCTGCTTCTGATAAAACCCCTTGGCCACCAACCTGGCCTTGAACTTGTCAATAGTTCCATCTGCTTTCATCTTCTTCTTGAAGATCCATTTGCATCTGATGGGTTTCGCTCCTTCAGGAAGATCAACCAACATCCAAGTGTTATTTGAGGTGATGGAATCAATTTCATTATCAATCGCCTCCTTCCAGAAAACATCATCTCTGGTCTTCATCGCCTCATCATAGGTAAGCGGATCTGCTTCCATATGATAGATGATGAAGTCATCTCCGAAGTTCTTCGGCCTCCTCGCTCGCTTCGACGACGGCTCAGCGAGTTCTGGTTCAACCGTTGTTTCAACAACAACATCTTCTTGGACTACTTCTTTATTGAAAACTTTAGTTTCTTACGCACCCTTATTGTTCTCCGATTTATCCGTAAGAACAATATTCTTGTGCCTTGCAAATTGTCTTTACGAGATTCGATGATATGATTTGACTCAATATCAAGAAATCTCCGAGCATCACTCTTCTAGGCATACCCCAAGAAGATCGTCTTCGTAGTCCTAGTCCCCAGCTTCTGAATCATCAGATATGGGAGCTTCACATAAGCCAGAGACCCCCACACTAGAATGACATTCAAGTTAGGTCTGACTTTGAACCAGAGTTCATGAGGAGTTACGTCCGAAGTTGCATACGGCACTCTATTTAGAATAAAAGTGGTCGTCAATGCAGCTTCTCCCTATTAGCATTTAGGAAGATCCGTAGTTAGCAGCATTAAGTTTATCATTTCTGTCAACGTTCTGTTCTTTCTCTCCGCTACCCCGTTAGATTGAGGAGAATACGGAGTAGTAGTCTCATTGATGATTCCATGTTCTTTGCAGAACGATGCGAATTCATGAGACCTATACTTTACATCTTGATCACTTCTGAGTAGTTGTAGATCGGTTTAACGTTCAGCTTCAGCCCTGAAGTCTCTAAACTACTCGAATGCTGTATCCTTCTACTTGAGAAGTCATGCGAACGTGCACTTCGAGAAACACTTCGAACCGGCCTCTGTGGAGAATTGATAAAAGTCATAGATATCTGAGTGTACTAACTCCAGATGATCAGTATTTTAGTTCAATCGTCTGAGCAGCTTCCCAAGAGTCTTGTATCTGCACAGACCTTAAACTCCTCCACCTCCTTACCCCTACATTCCGAAGATAAGGTCCCGGTAGGACAGCTTGAGTCTGCTTCTGTCATAGAACAACTCTCAGTCCACTCAATGAAGTAACTTCATTGCCATCAGCAGAAGTTCGAACATTCCTTCAGCACCGAACATCTTTTTGAAGCATGTTCCTCGCCAATAAATTACCATCTGGCTAGTACGAATGTCCATCTTTCAAGTCTGTATCAGATAACAGACTTTCTGAAATCAGATCGCCAAAAAATCTCTGGTACGTGCAACACGTATTCCAGTATCCTTGTTGGTGGTTAATAACCACTGTCTCGATCTTCAGAACTTCTGCTAGATATATGTTCGCCATCGAGACCTTCGTCATAACATGGCTCGTCCTTAGTGAACAGCTCCTTTGAGAGCACACGTGGTCAAATGCACTAGTGTCAGACCACTAGTCAGCTACCACGCTAGATAACTCAACCTGTGCAACACTAGCAACTAAGTTAAGTAATCAAAATAACCAAGTTTAGCTATACCTGCTATTTTGGTTTGGGCTTGGATTTGCATTCACTCATGTAGTGGCCATTCTTGTCACAGTTGAAGCAAGTCACGTAGGACTTGGACTTCAGTTGCTTGAACGAAGGACCGTTCACTTTTAGATTAGTGGAGTCCTTCTTCTTGTGATGAGAAGCCACCTGCTTTCCCTTGAACTCTCTTGTCTGCACCAAGTTGGCCTTAGCCAGTTGTTTGGACAGAGAGTCCATCTTCTGTTGAGATCGCATTTCGTCCTTAACGTGGATCTCTTGTAGAAGATCTTCCAAGATAATGTCCAGCTTCTTCCGATACATTCTAGCATAGAAGTTGCTCCAACCAGCAGAAAGTTTCGAGACTATCCCTCCAACGACAAACTTGTCGACGAGGGGCATCTTCTCGTCATCTAACTTTTGGCGCAACTTCAGGAATTCCTTTACTTGAGGTAGCATCGCCATCTCGTCTTCGAAGAGCCACTTGTAGTACTTCTCGACGATGAAGATTTTGGACATGTTCTCATCATCTTCATATAGCTTATCCAAAGAATCCCAGATCTCTTTGGCCTTCACCTTCTTGGAATATGACTCTGCCAGAGAGTCTTCCATAGAATTGAGAATCAGCAGTTTACAGATGTTGTTTTCTCTCTTCCATTTGCTCTGCTTGACGAGTGTAGCAGCAATAGCATCGGCAGTTCCTCCTTCTGGAATCGTCGGTTCATCCTCAATCAACACATGGTCTACGTCCACGAGTTGAAGATTAAGGGTGACCTTCCTCTTCCATATTTGGAAATGTTCTCCGTCGAATTTCTCCAACTTGTTAAAGTTGGTATCGATGAGAGAAGCACGAGAGTTCTCCATCTACAAGGATCTTGCTTTGAGATTGTTAGTCCCGGGGCTTGATCAAAGATGGTAGACTCGATGTCGAGATCAGAGGTTCAACAAACGTTCACCTTCTGATTATTCTCGAGATCTAAGAGAAACACTATAATATAAATCTGATTACAAAAGCAACAATAATCAGAAAGTAAATCTCACGTTCTTCCTCGTAATCGCAGTTGCTGACGGACATAACTGAGTTCAGAAAATAAATATCACGTTCTTCCTTGCAATCGCAGTTGCAGACGGACAGAACTGAGTTACAACTCAGATGAAGGAGAAGAAAGAAGAAAGAAGAAAGAAGAAGAGGAAAGGTTCTTGCTGGGGTGATTAAGATCACCGTTGCTCAAAGCAAGATTCGTCCCACCACGATCTGCTTCCAGGAACCAGCAAGTTCACGAAGAACTTCTGGAACGCTCGTAAGTCAAAATTTGAGACTTGAACGGGCTTCCTGAACTTTACAGACTCCCTTAACTCTCTTATTGGTGCATCTTTCAAAGGAGGCCAAGGGGCTCTATTTATAGAGTGGAGTTGAGACTTCACCTCTTCTCCTATCCGATGTGGGACTAAAATACCAATACTCAAAAATAGAGTTTGATATTTTAGATCATCCCACAATCAGCATAGAAGTGTGCCAGTCCACGCCTACCTCCCGAACACTCCCGTGCATGCACGAGACATCCTGGAGTCCGTGTCCGAGTCCGAGTCCGCACAACAAAATCAACTTGCATCCTTGTTGGATTTAATCCTTTTTCCTTCTAGAAAAATACTCCCACATGGCACAAACTTGTGCCCCACTACACCTCATGTGCACACCTCAACACAAGCAATGCATTATATTGAGATACTCACCATTTGGTGTAGCCGATGTGGGACTATCTTTTCTAGTCCAAAGGCAAAAACACCAACAGGTATCAGTCGAATAGAAAGTGGATTTTCAGAGTCCTAAATGGTTCGAATCTTATGATCCGAAAGCAGAAGGAGGTGGAGGAAAGGAATAGGGAGGAGGACAATGGTGTAGTGTGCAGCTGGAGGAGAGCAATGTAGGTGTGGCCACAGGAGAGCAGTGCCTTCGAGGGAATGGCGTTGCCCACGGGGATGACTCCGATTACGCATCCACTTTCATGCTCACGTCCTCCTCCATTGTTTGAGGAATTTTGAAGAGAGAGAGAGAGAGAGAGAGAGAGAGAGAGAGAGAGATGCCCTAGTAAGTAATGTGTTGGATTGGAATTGCATGGTTGAGATTAATGACTTACAAAAAGTGGTGGGATCTACACCTTTTAATCTCAACCACTAAATTCTAATCCAATCCATGAAACATAGGGTGGTTATATATATATATATATATATATATGTATATATATATATATATGTATATATATATATATATGTATATATATATATATATATATATATATAGAGCGGATCAAAAGTCCCCCTTAGAAAATTTTCTAAAAAACCCCCTCACTCTCAGCCGCAATTTAATGTTAATATTAATGTTAATATTAATTTTAATGTTAATATTAATGTTAATATTAACAATAAATACTAAAATTAACATTAAATTTAACATTAAAATTAATATTAATATTAACATTAACATTAATATTAACATTAATATAAAAATAAAAAAATTTAATATTAACATTAACATTAATATTAACATTAATATTAACATTAAATTACGGATTAGAGTGAGGGGGATTTTTAGGGAATTTTCTAAGGGGGGCTTTTGATCCGCTCTCATATATATATATATATATATATATATATATATATATATATATATATATATATATATATATGTTAAAAGAAAAAAAAAATATATATATATATATATGTTCAACTAGCCTATTTTTAGAATGTTTGTTGGACTAACACTGTAGAAATAAATGATATGTTAGTAGCATTTCGTTTGAGCCACTAAATAAATGAAACGTTAGTATGTAAATACAAACTTTTTTTGTGTCATAAATTTTGGTTCCAAATGGCCTCCAACTTGGACGAGTCCACAAGTTTGAACCTTGTGGGAATCCCGGATCATCCATGTACTTGGCCGGCCGGTCGTTGGACGAAGATTGGCTTAAAAAAACAATAAGATTATCACTTATAATAACTTAGGAGTTGTACGTTTGTCTAGGGGGCGCACCGACCTTTTGGTCAATGCACTTTGTTTACGGTGTCAAAGTGTGATGAAACGTATGACAACAGTCTTATAAAGACAACGGCCATCGTCTAGAATTGCTTTCCTCGTGGTGGGATCATCATCAACACATGGCTTGTAGGAAAATTATTTGGTTCAATGTAGGTGGCTATCTAGAGAAGAAATCAAATTGTACCAAACTCTATTTATTTATTGAAATTAAACTTTTTACCAAACTCCATTTATTACCTGTCTCGTTTGGTTCGCGGAAAGAAAAGAAATGAAAAAAAAAATAATAATAATTTCTTAACTTTTTTTTGAAAAAACATATTTTTAAAATTTTTCTTGCTCATATTTGGGAAAGTAAAAAAGATTGTAAAGAAAAGTGAATTCTCAGATTGAAAAAAAATAAATTATTATGTAGATGGGAGAATCAGTTTTTCTCTTATTTTTCTTTGAAAATTATTTTTCTTTCCTCCTTTCCATTGGCATCCAAACAGGAAGAAATAATTTTCCTTTTTCAAGATCATAAATTTGTGAACCAAACGAGACCTACGTTATTGCTTTGAGTAATATGAATGCCATTTACTAAAAAAAAAAATTGTAGGCTTAGTTTAATTCAATTGAACCTAATTTTGTTATGGTTTGTGACATGGCATGACATGGCAAAGACATGTAGCACTACAAGAATATGTCATATTAGCGACGCCAGAAAACGTCGCTAAAATGACAAAAAGCGTCGCTAATCGTATTTATCGACGTTTTTAGCGACGTTTTTCTGTGGTCGCGGAAAGCTATGTCGCTGACAGACAAAACGTCGGTAATCGTCGCTATTACCGACGCTTACCAACGCTAAAGAAACATCACTAATCACCGACGTTCACCGACACCACGTCAGAAAAATGGCGCCGTTTCTCTGATGTCAGTCAACGTCGGTAAATTTAGCGACGTATGCTATTTTTTACCGACGTTTACCGACGCTGTAGCAGCAGAAAAATCGGTCGGTAAACGTCGCTATACCTGGTGATTTAGCGACGTTTACTGACGTTTAGCGACGCAGATCAACGTCGGTAAGCGTCGCTAAACGTCGCTAAAATGCAAATAAAATAAAATAAAATAAAATACAGAATGTCCACAAAATCATATTTTCTTCCTGCAGTTTAATAAATAACAATAAATACACATAAGCACATTTTCATCCTGGGTTCGCCGACCCCTTCGGTGGAACACTCAACACCTGTACATCACAATATACATATGTATCTACACAAACAAGAGTAAAAGTCTAAAAGAGTAAAATATCCAAAGTCGGTAATCGTCGATCCAAAGTATACAACCAATATCCACATGAATCCACAACCAATAATGAAAGTCTACACAAACAAATAATCCACAACCGATACTGAAACAAGATAAACAAACACTAAAAAAACTGTCCTAACTCGGACTACTGCGGATCTGGAGGAGGGACACCGCCGCGTTTCAAGGATAGGAACATCTCGTACTCCTCCCGTAAAATCGCCACCGATGAAGGTAGTGACGTCGGTGGAGTCAGAGGTAGTGACGCCGGCAGAGTCGACGACGATGAAAGCACACCCGGAGGACAATAACGCTCCAACGCCGCTAGTCGCTCGTGCTAGGAATACATGGTAGATAACAGCCTCGTACTGCTATCAACTATCGAATCCTCCATCAACGTGAGCCTCTCGCCCATGGACACTGTGATGCCTGTAAATCCGTCACGTTGCGCTTTGTCAACGCTCTAAGATCTGTGATGCTCCGCTCTGTTCTCTCAGTCACATCCCTGAGCTCCATAATACTGCGGTTGAGCGTATCCAATCGTGCTAAGAGCGCAGCATCGTCCGTCTGGTGCTGCTCCTGGATCCGTCGTAGCAGCTCATCACGGACAGACTCCACCATCTGCTGGACTCGGGCAGACCCCTGGGGGGGCTGTGGGCCATACACACTAGCATGGGAGGCCCTAGAGGACTGTGTCGTAACTAGGACGTCATAGGATCCCGTACCGTAGTACGTACCCCTGTGGAGACCACCAGCGGCGGTCACCCACAGCTCGTCCTCCGACGGAGCTGGAGCGGGCTGCGAGGAAGTACCGGCCTCTCCCGCAGCATGTGCACTAGCAGCCGCCCGCTCCTTAAGCCGTTCAAACTCAGCCTAAAAAGCATGGATACTCTATAACTTCTAATGTCTAATGTACTTATTATTACTAACTACATGAATATCTATTTGCATGCATATTTACTAAGTTATATCAAAACTAACACGAAGTATTAAAATTAATAAATAGAATTGTAATACTTACATAGGCCTGCTCTGCCCTCTCGTCAATAAGCTTTCTGCCCTTCCGATGTGTGGCCAGAAAGACAGTCACCATATTGGCGTCATCACCCCTCCTTACCTGTAATTAAATATATCACCTTTTACTAATCTATCAGAGTTGCATTAAAATAATATTTTTAAAATAAAAATATATACCAAACGACGAAAATGTTTCGTCATCGAAATCGACCCACCGTACCACTTTGACCCCTGCTTCCTAGCCGCCTTGGCCTTCTCAGACTTTTCTTTGTACCTTGGCTAATCGAATCGAGCCTTCATCGCAGTCAACTGCTCAGGGGTGATCCAACCTTGGATCGGCTTTCTGGCACGATCACGAGTCTTCTGATCATTGATAGCATCGCAGATCAGCTTAGCAGCGACGGCAGGAAACATTCCCTCGATCATCTCGGTCCGGTGCGGTGGATAGGAAAACATATCCTAGAAGAGTGCAAACCAAATATTTATCAGTTATATATAATATACAAAAATTATATGATTCATGTTAAAAGAAAATATATTTTAACCTTGAAGCGCGTAAACCAGTAGGCTTTCATCTCGTCCGGAGCATCAGAGTAGTTTATCCAAGGACCACCATAATTAGTCCTCAAGAAGTGGCCTAGGCATCTCTATACCGCCGGGGGACGATATCTATACAGATATATTATATTCATGAGAAAAGTTCATTTATGATAAACACAGGAAAAAAATGATGAACCAAAACACTTACTTTGTACCGTCGGCCCAGATCACCGTCCTTGTCTCCTTCGGAGGTGCGCATGCATTATCTGTTTGATATTGGTCGATCATAGGCTCAGCCTCCTCCATCTGCTCATCTGTCTCCATCGTCGTATCAGCAGGAGGAACGCTAGACGACGGAGCAGTCTCAGGCCTGGAACTACTCGTCCCAGGAGATATGTCACGTAGCGTCGTGGCAGGCGGAGGTACTATCCGATACACATGAGTACTGGCGACGAGGATCCAGAGCCGGTACCAGTAAGAGGTACCGAAGGAGTACCCTGTCCTCTGCCAGTAGTACCCCGTGCCCCATGTCGGGACACGCGGAATGATCCGCGATGACCTGTCATACCTGATAACAACATATGATGAGATACAACAAATAATAGTACATTAAAAATATAAAAGTACAACAACGATAAGATAATAACCAAGACAACATATGATGATACATTTTACAAGAAACATCTAAGTCCAGATATTATATTCTACAAGAAACATCTAAGTTCAGATAGTACATTCTACAAGAAACATCTAAGTCCAGATAGTACATTTTAAAAGAAACATCTAGAAAATGAAAGTACATCTCTCTCAATCATCTTCAGAATATTCATCTTGTTCGTCTTCCTCGACCTCATCTTCCTTGCTCTTCCTCCCCCACCTCATCTTCAGTTTCATCTTTGCCTTCGTCGGCTTCGCCTTCCTCTTCGAATAATTCTACATCTTCTACATTAGTCGTGTAATACGTAACTTCCGTGGAGTCCACATCAACAATATTAGTTACAAGAGGTAGCTCGTCCTCCTGATAAGCTTTTTCGTCAACATCAAAAGTATCTCTAGCTTTAGTCTTACATACTGCCTACTAGTCAGACTTCGTTGCTCCCCGTCTCGGATAAGCTGTGAAGTACACGAGCTGAGCCTGAGTTGATAGGACAAATGGTTCGTAGCCTTGATATCTACGCTTGTAGTTTATATCCACAAGACCATGCTTAACAACACGATCGTTGCTAGTTCTTTGTCATAATTATATGTTAACTCCACAATCTCTGGCAAGATGCCAAAGAAATCGTTTTCTCGATCGACGTCTTGGTAGTTCGAAGATTTGATACACAAACAACTGTTTTTTGTGGAATCAAGATCCAGAAAGCTGTCTCTGATCGGAGCATTTGTCGACTTGAACCTAAAGCCATTGACACAATAACTTGGCCATATTTTAACAAAAGTAATTGGTCCCTTGGCAAGAGTTCTAATTAATTCAATCTCTGGTGAAATTAGACGATCGACCTAAATACCAAAGAAGAGATAGTAAGTTTTTTATTGCGCAGTTGCATTAGAATAGGCCAGTAATTACCGAGTTACTTACATATTCGCTCAACCAAGAAGAAAAATGACGTCTCATAGAAGACTTAGGAGGTGGGGGCGGATGAGTCGGAGGGGGTTAGGGGGGTTAGGGTTTAGCTGCGCCGGAGGGGGTTAGGGGGGAGGATGAGTCGCCGGAGCAGAGGGGAGGATGTGGCGCCAGGTAGGGGATCGTCGGGGCAGAGGGTCGTCGGAGGTGGGGGTGCCGGGGGGGCAGAGGGTCGGGGATCGACCGGAGGAGGAGGGCAGAGGGTCGTCGGAGGTGGGGGCGCCGAGGGGGGTCGCCGGGTAGGGGATCGACCGGAGGAGGAGAGGGGCGTCGGGGCGTCGAACGGAGTACGGAGGGGGGCGACAAGCGAGAAATAAAAAATTGGGAAACAAATGAAATATTGAATCAGGGAGCCCTATTTGAGGTAATTTAGCGACATCTAGAAAAAGACATCGCTAAATGTCGCAAATTATTTAGAATATTGTGACTCAATGATGCTTACGTCGTAAAACGTCGCTGATTACAAAAATATAGCGACGTTTAGCGACTTCTCAGCAACGTAATTTTCAAATATGTTTACCGTAGTCACTGAACGTCGTCGAACGTCGATATAATTCTCAAACCGCGAGGTTTAGCGACATTTTTAAAGTACGTCGCTAATATCCAAATTATTAGCGATATTTTAAATAGGCGTCGCTAATTACGTCGCAGATTTGACTTATTTTGGTAGTGTAGGTCCTAGAAGCAACTCGGGGGGGGGGGGGGGGGGTGGGGGTGGGAGGAGGGGGTGAACATAGTTTAACAGTAATTACTCTAATCAAACCAATAATAATAACCAACACAAAATCTAGCAAGTAAGTGACAAAGACAGATGAAGAGTAGAAGTCACAAACGCTAACACCACGATATATACTGGTATCCCTCGTGGAGGACTATTTCAATCCCGAGAACTCTTGCTCAAAGTTAATCCACTATTGAGTAATAACATACACCACAAACTTTGATCCAAAGAGCTTTTTGATTTCTTACAACAACAAGCTTTGATCCGAAGAGCTTGCCGACTTCACACGACCATGACCTTTGATTCGAAGGGCTCGCCGACTTCAAACGACCAATTGAATCGTAACTTGAAAATTCAAGCTTTACAACTCTTTATGGACTTCTAACCGAGATTACACTTGGAACATACAAGACTTAGAAGAGTTGTCTTGGTGATGGAGAAAGTTTTGTAGCTCAGAATAAATAAGATTTTCAAGTGAAAGATGATTGAAATTGAGTGAAATGTATGGCTATTTATAGGAAAGTAGGGAGATCGAGTTCGGACAGAGTTCGCTCCCCAAACATTAAAAAATATGACCGTTGGAACCATATTCTCCTGGATGAACGAGAAATCAGGAATACTGGGTCATAGGGACCGAGTTTGGTCTGAGTTCGGCCAGGGCCAAGTTTGGCCCAAGTTCTGTCTCTATAAGACCAGAATTCTCTATAAGACCAGAATAGTTTTTGGCCAGTTGGTCTAGTTTGAACTGGACTATGGTTTGGATTGGTTTGAGCTTTCTAATACCAGTATGACTCAATGTACATGAGTCTTAGACAAATAAAGATTAAATACATAAATAAAATATAAAGATATGAGTAGTAGATGATGGCATAACTTGGCTTGTCTTCTACCTTTTTACGATGATGGCTTTCTCCCTTGATGCCTGCGGAACACCACGAGTGTGAAACTCGGAGATGTCGTTGGCTGTTCAGAGAAAATCTTGTTCTATAACGTCGTCTTTGGTCCATCATAATTTTTATTACATATGTCCATATTCGATCTTACTTTTATGCAAATACATATTAGACGAACAAAACAACATGCATAATATCAGGTATGAAGAATTTAATGTACATTGTGATAATGCTAAGTTTAAGTATCAACATTATAGAGATTGCATAAATATTAGTGATATCATAATGTTGAACTTAATCAATTAGTCATATACAAAAATATAATATATGTTGGTGTTTTTGCCTTTAGACTAGGAAAGATAGTCCCACATAGGCTACACCAAATGGTGAGTATCTCAATATAATGCATTGCTTGTGTTGAGGTATGCACATGAGGTATGGTGAGGCACAAGTGTGTGCCATGTGGGAGTATTTTCCTAGAAGAAAAAAAGGATTAATTCCAACAAGGATGCAAGTTGATTTTTGTTGTGCGGACCCGGACTCCAGGTTGTCTCGTGCATGCACGGGAGTGTTCGGGGGGTAGGCGTGGACTGGCACACTACTATGCTGATTGTGTGATGATCTAAAATATCAAACTCTATTTTTGAGTATTGGTATTTTAGTCCCACGTCGGATAGGAGAAAATGTGAAGTCTCACTCCACTCTATAAATAGAGCCCCTTGGCCTCCTTTGGAAGATGCACCAAGAAGAGAGTTAAGGGAGTCCGTAAAGTCCAGGAAGCCCGTTCAAGTCTCAAATATTGACTTACGAGCATTCCAGAAGTTCTTCATGAACTTGTTGGTTCTGGGAAGCAGATAGTGATGGGACGAATCTTGCTTTGAGCAACGGTGATCTTAATCACCCCAACAAGAACCTTTTCTCTTCTTCTTTCTTCTCTTTTCTCTGAGTTGTAACTCAGTTCTGTCCGTCAGCAACTGTGATTGTGAGGAAAAATGTGAGATTTATTTTCTGATTATTGTTGCTTTTGTAATCATATTTATATTATAGTGTTCCTCGTGGATCTCAAGAATAATCAGAAGGGGAACGTTTGTTTGAACCTCTGATCTCGACATCTAGTTATACCATCTTTGATCAAGCCTCGGGACTAACAATCTCAAAACAAGATCCTTGTAGATAGAGAACAGTCGTGCGAAACTTCTGGATACAAGTTTTAACAAACTTGAGAAGTTCGACGGGGATCATTACAAATCTTAGAAGAGGAAGGTATGCATGAATCTGCAACTGGCAGAGGTGGACTACGTTCTGATAGAACCAGAACCAGAGATTCCAGACGAGGATGATGCTACTGTTCGGGCAGTTGCAATTGCAACCGTAAAACAGAACAGATGGAGGAGAGACAACAATCTCTGCAAGCTGATGACTTTGAACTCCATGGAGGATACTCTGTCGGAGTCATACAGCAAGACGAACCATGCTAAGGTCGTCTGGGAGTCTCTAGAGAAGCATTATCAGGTGGATGAGAACCGCAACAAGATCCATGTGACTGAGAAAGTCTAGAACATGCGATTTGAGGACGACAAGGCGATGTTACCTCAAGTCAAGGAGTTCCTCAAGTTACGTCAAAAACTTGAGGACGATGGCATGCCACTTGTCGACGCTTTTGTCGTAGGGGTATAATTGCCAAGCTTCCGTCAGGATAGAGTAGTTTTATCTTGGACATGCACATGAAGAAGATGCAAATCAGCCTGGATCAACTACTTCACAACATCAATGTTAGAGATGAGTTGATGGCTAAAAACAAATTGGACACGTTGTCCAAACAGTTGACAGAGGCCAACTTGGTGCATGCGGGGGACTCTAAGGGGAAGCATAAGGTTTCTCACAACCAGAAGAAGAAGGACTTCAACCATCTGAAGGTGAAGTCGGCTTCTTTCAAGTCAAAGCCAAAACCCAAGTTAGATGTGACTTGCTTCAATTGTGGAAAGAAAGGCCACTATCGTAGAGACTGCAGATCAAAGTCTAAACAGATAGAGCAAGGTGATCCTAACAAGGTTGCCATGATTGTGCAGGTTGCCACGACTGTTGTTGACACCGACTGGTGGGTGGACACGGGTGCATCCTGCCATGTTTCCTCTAATAAGGAGTTGTTCACCATATATAACCCTACATCTGAGAAGGTTATGGTGGCAGACCAGACACAAGCCGAAGTACTGGAGACAGAAAATGTTGTACTGAACTTGACTTCGGGGAAGTCGCCTATGCTTCAAGATGTGAAGCATGTACCGGTGATAGCCAAGAACCTGGTCTCTGGAAGTCTGCTATATAACGCAGGCTTGAGGATGGACGTCAATGCTGGGAAGATAGTGATGTCCTACAAAGGAACAAACTTCAGAAAAGCTTATTATACCGAAGGGATGTTCAAACTTCAACTTGTAACTCCTGCAAAAATGATTAATGCAGTTTCTTCTTCTGGTTATTCTCTTGAGTTATGGCACAATAGACTAGGACATGTTCATTGTAAAAGAATAAACAAAATGTCTAGTCTAGGGCTTATCTCCAAATGTGGGGGTAAGGAGGTAGAGAAGTATGAGGTTTGTGCACAGACAAAGATTAATAGAAAACTGTTCAAACGGGTGAATCGAAGTATAGATCTTCTAGAGTTGGTACACTCAGATGTCTGTGACTTCAGATAGTTCTCCACAAAGGCCAAAATGAAGTATTTTATTACATTCATCGATGACTACTCGAAGTACGCGTTCGTCTATTTGCTCAAGTCTAAAGACGAATCATTCGAGAAGTTCAAGGAGTTCACGGCTGAGGCTGAACGTCAAACTGGGCAACAACTCAAGAGACAGAAGTGATCGAGGCGGAGAGTACAGGTCTATTGAATTTGCATCGTTCTACATAGAACATGGAATTATCAATGAGACAACTGCTCCGTATTCTCCTCAATCAAATAGAGTAGCTGAAAGAAAGAACAGAACGTTGACAGAGATGATGAACTCAATGCTGTTGACTGCAGGTCTTCCAAACTATTTCTGGGGAGAAACTGCATTAACGTCTACGTTCATTCTGAACAGAGTGCTGTACGCAGGTTCCGAAGTCACTCCTTATGAACTCTGGTTTAAAGTTAGACCCAACTTGAACGTTATTCGAGTGTGGGGATGTCTGGCATATGTGAAGCTTCTGGACTTGAAAATTCAGAAGCTTGGGACAAAGACTACAAAGACGATCTTCTTGGGGTATACAGAAAAAAGTGATGCTTGGAGGTTTCTTGATGTTAAAACCAATCAAATTATTGAATCTCCCGATGCCGAATTCTTTAAAGATAAATTTGTGAGGCACAAGAACATTGTTATCATGGATATTTCGGAGAATAATGTGAGTGCACAGGCGGCTATCACTTCCAAAGAAGATACAATCCAAGAAAAAGAAATTATCATACCAGAGACAATTGTTGAACCAGAACTCGCAGAACCTAGATCTAAACGGGTGAGGAGACAAAAGGATTTCGGAGATGAGTTCGTCACCTATCATGTGGAAGCTGATCCGTTTACCTATGATGAGGTGATGAAGACCAAAGATGCTGTGCTCTGGAGGGAGGCTATCAATGATGAGTATGACTCTATAACCTCCAACAATACGTGGGTGTTGGTCGATCTGTCTGAAGGAGCTAAACCAATCAGATAAAAGTGGATCTTCAAGAAGAAAATGAAGACCGTGGAACTATTGAAAAGTTTAAAGCAAGGCTGGTAGCAAAAGGGTTTTTTTAGAAGCAGGGATCGACTACTTTAACACATATGCTCCAGTAGCGCATATGACAACCATCAGGATATTGATTGCTCTGAGTGCAATTCACAAGCTCGTCATACATCAGATGGATGTGAAGACAATATTCCTGAATGGAGAGTTGACCGAGGAGATCTACATGCAACAGCTAGAAGGATTCATCGTCAAGGGCCTTAAAGACAAAGTCTGTAGGTTGGTGAGATCTCTATATGGTCTGAAACAAGCTCCCATGATGTAGCACGAGAAGTTTGACAAAGTTATTAGATCAAACGGCTACATGGTCAGTGAGACGGACAAATGTGTTTACATAAAATTTGCTGACGAGAGAGGAGTCATCGTTTGTCTATACATGGATGACATGCTGTTCCTGGGTACGGATCTAGCACGTGTCACGGAGACAAAGAAGTTCCTCTCATCTAAGTTCAGTATGAAGGAATTAGGGGAAGCTGATGTTATCCTAGGAATAAAGATCATCCGGACAGTGTGAGCCCCTGTTTTTCAAAAATTTATTTAATTAATGATAATTAGTTGTTAATGTCATTTTTAGCCTTAGAATAATTTAATATGATTTTAGGAATTTTTTTACAATTTTTAAATGATTTTTAAATAAGTTTTAAATACTAAAATATTATTTTGCAATTAATTAAAATGTTTTAATATAGTTTTGTAATATTTAGAATTGTTTTAATATAGTTTTGTAATTTATTAAAATGTTTTAATAGCTGTTTGTAATATTTAGATTTGTTTAGAAGTCAGTTTATAATTAAATGAATTATTTTAATTCGGGTTTGCAAATTTCTATTTACATTTAGTCTTATTAGGGACCCATTCGTAATATCCTAAAGTCTAAGGACCAAAGTGTAAAACCTAAATCTACCCACCCCCGACAACTCGACTGACCGACGACCGGCCGACCTGCCCCCGCGTTTTTCGGCCGACTCTGGCCAGCCCGACCGACCTAAGTCCTCTATAAAAACTCCCCGACCCCTAAACCCTAACTCTAGAAACACTTCGACCACCCAGCCACCCCCAACCGCCTCGACAAGCCTAAACCCTAACCCTAACTCCGACGAACCTCGTCCAACCTCCACAGCGACCTTCACCGCCAACCACCGCCATCGACGAGTTCGCCGCAGCGAGCTGAGTCGATCGCCACCACTCCGCCGCGACCACGTCGCCTCAGCCGCCGTCGAGCACCCTCGAAACCCATCGAGAAGTCGGACACGTAAGTAGCAGCGTCAAATACGTGTCGTGCGTGTCTCATTTTCACGTGTGACGTTCGCCTAGACACGAGCATCCTAGGGGTAAGTCTGGACACAATGAATTCGACCTGTGCGTGTCGTGCTTAGCACGGACACGCGACACCTGTGTCCCTAACTGTCAGGACACAGGGTTTGTTATATCGGGTTTACGGTTATTAGCTTAAAACCTAAATAAATTAAACTGAACCCTAACCCTAATACAAGCCGCGGGCTGACCCCCTGGCTAGCCCGACTTAACCCAAGAACCCGACCCTGCGGGCCGAGTTCGAACCCCCCCTCCCCGTGCGATGTTATTTCTTTTTCCTTTTTCCTTTTCCTTTTTCTTTTCCTTTTTGTTTTATTTTATGTTATTATATATATATATATATATATATATATATATATATATATATTTATATATATATATATATATATATATATATGTATTTCTGTATATATATTTTATTATATATATATACTGTTATATATACGTATATGTACAGTATTTATATATATAAATATATATTCTATATTTAGCATTATAAATGTATAAGTGTATATATATATATATATATATATATATATATATATATATATATATATTTATATAAATGTATAAGTGTATATATATATGTATATGTGTATATGTATTTTGTAAATATATAGGTATACTATTATATATATATTACTTTTACTATTATTATATATATTCACTGTTAATTATATATATTATATATTTATTTCTTATATATATATATATATATATATATATATATATATATATATATATATATATATATATTTTTTTTTTTTTTCTTTCTTATATATATATATATATATATATATATATATATATATATATCTATATATTATATATATATATATTTATATATATATATATATATATATATATATATATATTTTATATATATATATATATATATATATATATATATATATATATATATATATGTATACATAACTATTTAGCCTATGTAATTTATAAAAAAAATATATATATATATATTTCCTTATATATATATACATATATATGTTATATATGTATATATATGTATACATAACTATTTAGCCTATGTAATTTACGTAATATTGTACATATATTATACTTTAATATATGTAAATATACTTGTCATATTTATATGACTACTATGTATAATTTTATCTTGTTAAAATATTAATATTTATTACGTATTTTTACGTCTTTGTACTTTTGTGTATTTTAATTACTGCAACCATTTGGTGTCCAAGCCTAGCATGAGTTTTTGGGCCCAAATGTGTTTTCACATATTCAAGACCTGTACAAGTCATATTGGACTTGATTCATGGCCACGGGTCCTGTATTTGAACTCTGGTTCAAATTATGTACATGGACAAAATACGCAAATAATTAATTATTTAATTTTAGATTGTGTACCATGTTGTTTTTGAATTTCTAAAAATACTTTAATTGCTGTTAAAATTCTGGAAAAGTAGTATTTAGATACTATGTTAATTTAGCTAATTTATCATAATTATTACAGTATTTAATTTACAGTTTTGCCACTATTTTGGCATATGAAACCAGAACTCATTTTCTGTGTACTTAGGAAAAACTGATTTTTATAAAATATATGTACTGGTTAATAAATTCCAAAAAATTATAATAAATTTCTATAATTAACAAGGATCATTTTGGTACTTTATTTATGTAAAATTGAGCTTTTTGTCTATCTCAAAAATTGTTGGAACCCAATGTACATTTGATTTAATTATTAAATAATTATGACTTGTAATTTTTTGTGTTATTTTGAGTTATAGTCGTGTTGAACCTCACCCCTCACAAGTGTAAAGATTCTAGAAAGTTAGTTATAGTAGTGTGTCATCCCACATTGGTCTCCTATGCTAAAGTCACCATTTTGGCTAGGTGCCCAGTCACAAGT
The DNA here is from genome assembly GCA_029216955.1 of Iris pallida. Taxonomy (NCBI): domain Eukaryota; kingdom Viridiplantae; phylum Streptophyta; class Magnoliopsida; order Asparagales; family Iridaceae; genus Iris; species Iris pallida. The sequence goes on from JANAVB010005799.1 coordinate 3,753,478, forward strand.
CGTGTTTCACCAATTAGTGTCTTAGTGTTTTAGCTTAGTATAAAAACTAAGTTTATGTATTTATTTCTACAGTGATGAGTTACCAGGCATCTATAGCATTTTATCGCAGCTTGCTTTGCTAGAGACAAGTACCTTCTACAAACTTTACATACTGTTACATAAATGAACTGCAAATCTAACCATGTTAAATGCTGATCCTTGGGATAGCAAGTCAAATCTTCACATGTTGTACTTTCAGTTACTACCATGCTTAGAACAGTCTTTATATATCTCTCACATGATTAAAAATATGGGTTAAGGGGAAACTGACAGTTGAGTACGTGATCATGCCCCCCCATAGTAGCGAGCGAGGTCGCATTTTATATGCATACCTTGCCGCAGGCCATTATCCAGCATTTTTGTACGGATGTACACCTATGCTTGTAGACTTGTACGTATGTACATTTTATTTACATGTACCACAGTATATTGTATACCTATTGACGATCACGTACCTGCTACAGTTTTAAACATTACATATACATCTGTCTCTATGACATATGTGTCCTTGCCATGATAGATTATGTGATGCCATGTTTCCAGTTATTCCTCTTATGTTCATTTCCATGTTTCATATGCTAGTTTGTTAGAATCAGTACTTGCTTTCGTCCTGACAGGATAACGTTGTAGGTATCCTTACTGAGGAGGAGTTACTCTGCGACTCATATTATGGAGATACTGCCGAGGACCAGGCTTTGCCTTACGAGGATGTACCTGCGGGGAAACTCGTCTAGTTTGCGTAGTTGCTTAGGATATTTAGTGTAGTCATGTATTAGACTACGTATTTTGTAACTGGATATGTATCCAGTTTTACATTTCAGACTTGTACTTGGACTTATTACTATATGAGACGACTTTTGTGTTTGGAGCATTTATGACTTTTTATCACTTATAGAACTGTTAGCACATTTAGTTTTATCCTGTTGTCTTTAGAACAACTTACTATGTTTTATCTCAAGCGTAGGCTGGACATGACTCGGCCCGGCCCAACAATTTGGTTAGCGGGTCGTGACATGTTTTTAGTGGTGGCCCATGCAGGTCCTGACTAAAATGTTTTGGTTACGTTATTGTACCGAGCATGCCTGCAATTAGGAACTTACGGTAATTAGACAACATTAGGAATGACGCTTAGAACACCTAGAGGAATACTAGGATTGCAACATAGGAAATACATCACATGCTTGCTATTATAATTAGATTTTCTTGTCTATGATTGTTTATTTTAAAGAGTCCTTATAAGTCCTTTTTATTGTAATTAGATGGTGCTTACTCGTTCATCCCAGTATGTCACACCTGAGAATGGTGCACTCCATATCCAGTCAGCTGACCAGTTGACTGATACACCTCCACCTACCACATTCCCCCACTCCACAGATCCACAAACCCAGATGCCTCCACCACCTTCCACATCACAGTCCCAGTAGGACCCGATACTTCCACCACCCCCTATCACTATACCTACCCAAGCTTCCGTCACACTCGACGGGAACCAACTGCTCACTCTGATCCAGGGGTTCCTAACAACCCATCAGGAGCAGACTACCCTACTCCGCCAGAGCATAGAGCGTTCTGAGGAACGTACCGTGGTCCCACCACCTGTAGAGCCACGGCAGAGAGCGAGGACGATCAAGGACTTCATGGGTCTGAACCCCAAGGAGTTCTCAGGTACTGAGGGCATAGTAGTAGCAGATGATTGGCTAGACTCGGTAGATAGGAAGCTCCTTGGAGTTAGGATGCCGGATGACCTCCAGGTCGAGGCAGCGAGATTTCTGCTGATAGACTTGGCAGGAGTTTGGTTCCGGAATGAGCCGTTATTTGCGAGAGGGAGGGCCACTTGGGATCAGTTCAAGACCCAGTTCAAGAAGAAATTCTTCTCGACCACTGCTAGAGTAGCCATGGGACTATGATTCCAGAACATCCTGCAGGAAAACCGTTCTGTTGACGAGTATGTGACAGAGTTTAGTCGCCTGAGCCGTTTCGCTTCTAGTCTGGCTGCAGACCCAGAGGAGATGACCCGTAGGTTTTGCCATGGTCTAGTTCTAGACATTGGCATTCTTATAGTGGCGAACGGTACGACTGACTACTACCAGAGCCTAGAGTTGGCTCGGAGCATTGAGGAGCGTCTTCTGTCTAGCAAGAGGCCGGCTTCTGTACATCATGAGGGACCGTCCAAGCATCAGGCTTTCCAGCAGAGAGCACCGACGCCGCATCAGCAGACATACCGCCCCCCACACCATATCATTCGACCCCGCCAGTTAGAGCCCCGGGACCCCGACAGCAGCAGAGGGGAGCTATATGTTCTTTCTGCGGAAGACCATGGCACGACTACTCCATCTACAGAAAGATGTTGAAGCAGTGCTTGGTTTGTGGGTCTGCCACCCATCAGATTCGGGACTGCCCAGCAGCCAAGGGACCTAGAGGACCACTCCCGACCCAGCAGCAGAGGTTTGGGCAATATCTGCAGCAGCAGAAGGGACCTCAGGGGAAGGCTTATAGTCTAGCCCTTGAGCCGGAGCCAGAGCAGGTGTCTGAGCCAGATTACTTAGCTGACGTCATCACTGGTCATGCTTATTTGCATACTTTTCTAGCTCTATGCTTGTTTGATTCTGGTGTATCTCATAGCTTCCTGTCACTAGAGTTTATGCATGAACACCACTTAGTATCTATACCTACTGCAGAGATTAGTAGAGTGATGACGGGAGGAGGACCAGTGCCTATTAGAGCTATCTATAGATGCTCTATTACTATAGCCGGAAGAGAGTTCGAGGGACGATTCTTTGTGATGCCACTCCCCGGTTATGATATCATATTGGGGATGGACTGGCTTAGCTATGCCCATGCATCTATAGACTGTCATGAGGGTAGTATTTTATTCAGTCCCCTAGGCACAGCACCATTGAGAGTCAGAAGGACAGGGCCGGAGATCAGCCTAGAGCCGAACTGTTGTGCGACAGTTGGGGATGTAGTACCGCCATACCCTATCATTAGGGAGTTTATGGATGTATTCCCAGAGGATCTTCCAAGGCTTCTGCCTGATAGAGATGTGGAGTTTACTATAGATTTAGTACCGAATTCATTACCAGTATCCCGGGCTTGCTATAGAGTGAATCTCAAGGAGGCCGTCGAGATGAAAGAGCAGATTGATGACCTGTTAAAAAAGGGTTTCATTCGATCTAGTGCTTCTCTATGGGGAGTGCCAGTGCTCTTTATGCCTAAGAAGGACGGTACAGTTCGGTTGTGTATTGACTACCGGGCCTTGAATGCCATCACCATTAAGAACAAATATCCTCTGTCCAGGATAGATGATTTGTTCGACCAGTTGAGTGGGGCGAAGGTGTTTTCCAGGATAGACTTGAGATCCGGGTACCACCAGGTGAAGGTCAGGGCAGCAGACATCCAGAAGACGGCATTCAATACGAAGTACGGGCAGTACGAGTTTCTGGTGATGCCATTTGGTCTCACAAATGTGCCAGCTGTCTTTATGAATTTGATGAATAAGACATTCCACCAGTATCTGGATAAGTTCATCGTAGTGTTTATCGACGACATCCTGATATACTCGAAGACGCCGAAGTAGCATGCAGAGCACTTGCGGACAGTTTTGGGGATTCTGAGGCAGGAGAGATTGTTTGCCAAATTGTCGAAGTGCGAGTTCTTTTTAGACCGAGTGGAGTTTCTCGGCTATGTAGTTACTGGAGAGGGAATCTCGGTGGATCCCAGGAAGATTACTGTAGTTGAGACATGGAAGGCTCCGACGTCAATTTTAGAGATCAGGAGCTTTCTGGGTTTAGCAGGCTATTATAGAAAGTTCGTCCAGGACTTTGCTAGGATAGCTGAACCCATGACGAAGCTAACGCGGAAGGACGCGGAGTACATCTGGTCAGAGGACTGTCAGGCAGCATTTGAGGAGCTGAAGAGGAGGCTGACGACCGCTCCAGTTCTGATATTACCTTCAGGATCTAGAGGTTTCACCATATACAACGATGCTTCAGGAAAGGGGTTAGGATGTATCCTACAGCAGCATGGGAAAGTGATTGCTTATGCATCTAGGCAATTACGAACTCACGAGCGAAACTATCCTACCCATGACCTAGAGTTAGCTGCGGTGATCTTTGCACTCAAGTTATGGAAACATTACTTATACGGAGAGCGTGTGGAAATCTTTACTGACCACAAAAGCTTGAAGTATGTGTTCATGCAGAAAGAGCTGAACATGAGGCAAAGACGATAGTTGGAGTTGATGAAGGACTTCGACATCGATTTACAGTATTATCCCGGAAAGGCAAATGTGGTGGCAGATACGCTGAGCAGGCATCCGATGGCATGGTATCTGATGATAGATCGACATTTGCGGGTAGACCTGGAGAAGCTCGGTATCGAGCTAGTTCGGCCAGGATCAGTGATACAGATGATGGCGCTTGACATTCAGTCAGGTTTGATGGAGCAGATCCGGGAGGCACAGTCTACAGATAAGAGCCTTCGCAGAATTCGAGCCCAGGCATTAGCTGGATTGCTGGATGACTTCACTGTAGCAAAGGATGGATCCTTGAGGCATGGCAGCCGATTGTGCGTACCGAAGGAAGAGCTGGTAGAGTCAGTCTTGCAGGAGACGCACCGATCGAGATATTCTATTCACCCTGGTGCTAACAAGATGTACCGTGACTTGCGGGAACATCTTTGGTGGTACGGGATGAAGAGAGATGTATCATATTTTATTTCGAGATGCCTAGTTTGCCAGCAGGTCAAGGCGGAGCGCCAGAGGCCAGCTGGTCTGTTGCAGCCGTTACTCTTTCCCGAGTGGAAGTGGGAACATATTACGATGGACTTCTTCTCAGGGCTTCCTCATTCCCAAAGAGGGAAGGATGCCATTTGGGTCATCGTGGACAGGCTGACGAAGTGTGCGCACTTCATACCCTTCAAGGTGGGGCTTTCTATCGAGAAGTTGGCAGAGCTATACATGCAGCAGATAGTTTGCCTACACGGAGTGCCAGTGAGCATCGTGTCGGACAGAGACAGCAGATTCACGTCCCACTATTGGAGGAGCTTGCAGGAGGAGTTTGGCAGTAGGCTCAAGTTCAGTACGACGTACCACCCGCAGACAGATAGGCAGTCCGAGAGGACGATGCAGACACTGGAGGATATGCTGAGGACCTGCGTACTGGACTTTGGAGGATCATGGGAGAGCCATCTGCACTTGGTAGAGTTTTCATACAACAACAGCTACCAAGCCAGTATCGGTATGTCTCCTTTCGAGGCGCTATATGGACGACGATGCCGTACACCGCTCTTTTGGGATGATGTCGGAGACAGAGTTATGTTTGGGCCAGAGATGATCACAGATACAGCAGAGAAGGTCGGGATGATCAGAGACAGGCTCAGAGTAGCTCAGGATAGGCAGAAACACTGGACTGATGCTAGTCGCAGACCGATGGATTTTGCAGACGGTGATATTGTGCTAGTGAAGATATCACCTACTAGAGGGACGATCCGATTCGGAAGAGGAGGGAAGCTGAGCCCCAGATACATCGGGCCGTTCGAGATACTTGGCAGGATTGGAGAGGTAGTTTACAGGGTTACACTTCCACCCAACCTAGCAGGAGTTCACGATGTCTTTCACGTATCTCAGCTGAGAAGATATGTTCCAGATCCCAGCCATGTGCTAGATCATTCAAAGTTGGAGATCGGGCCGAGCCTTACAGTTTCTGAGCAGCCAGTGGAGATATTAGACAGGAGGGAGAAGAGGCTGAGGAACAAGGTTATACCCTTAGTACGAGTGGCTTGGAGCCGTCACTCTCCAGGTTAATCTACTTGGGAGAGGGAGTCGGACATGAGGGAGAGATACCCTTACTTGTTCGATTCAACCGCTGCGAGGGAACCACCCGTTCCCGCTTGATACCTTAGAGGTTAGTTTCGATCATAGCCTTAGTCTTTTGTTGCATGCTTGCTATGTTAGAATATTGTAGGGTCTTCAATCCTTGTGAATTTCGAGGACGAAATTTTTCAAGAAGGGAAGACTTGTGAGCCCCTGTTTTTCAAAAATTTATTTAATTAATGATAATTAGTTGTTAATGTTATTTTTAGCCTTAAAATAATTTAATATGATTTTAGAAATTTTTTTATAATTTTTAAATGATTTTTAAATGAGTTTTAAATACTAAAATATTATTTTGCAATTAATTAAAATGTTTTAATATAGTTTTGTAATATTTAGAATTGTTTTAATATAGTTTTGTAATTTATTAAAATGTTTTAATAGCTGTTTGTAATATTTAGATTTGTTTAAAGTCAGTTTGTAATTAAATAAATTGTTTTAATTCGGGTTTGCAAATTTTTATTTACATTTAGTCTTATTAGGGACCCATTCGTAATATCCTAAAGTCTAAGGACCAAAGTGTAAATCCTAAATCTATCCACCCCCGACAACTCGACTGACTGACGACCGGCCGACCTGCCCCCGCGTTTTCCGGCCGACTCTGGCCAGCCCGACCGACCTAAGTCCTCTATAAAAACTCCCCGACCCCTAAACCCTAACTCTAGACAAACTTCGACCACCCAGCCACCCCCAACCGCCTCGACAAGCCTAAACCCTAACCCTAACTCCGACGAACCTCGTCCAGCCTCCACAGCGACCTTCACCGCCAACCACCGCCGTCGACGAGTTCGCCGCAGCGAGCTGAGTCGATTGCCACCACTCCGCCGCGACCACGTCGTCTCAGCCGCCGTCGAGCACCCTCGAAACCCATCGAGAAGTTGGACACGTAAGTAGCAGCGTCAAATACGTGTCGTACGTGTCTCATTTTTACGTGCGACGTTCGCCTGGACACGAGCATCCTAGGGGTAAGTCTGGACACAATGATTTCGACCTGTACGTGTCGTGCTTAGCACGGACACGCGACACCTGTGTCCCTAACTGTCAGGACACAGGGTTTGTTATATCGGGTTTATAGTTATTAGCTTAAAACCTAAATAAATTAAACTGAATCCTAACCCTAACACAAGGTGCGGGCTGACCCCCTGGCCAGCCCGACTTAACCCAAGAACCCGACCCTGCGGGCCGAGTTCGAAACCCCCCCCCCCCCCCCCCCCCCGTGCGCTGTTATTTCTTTTCCTTTTTCTTTTTCCTTTTTATTTTATTTTATGTTATTATATATATATATATATATATATATATATATATATATATATATATATATATATATGTATATATATATATATATATATATATATATATATATATTTATATATATATATTTATATATATATATATATATATATATATATATTTATATATATATATATATATATATATATATATATATATATATATATATATATATATGTATTTCTGTATATATATTTTATTATATATATACTTATATATACGTATATGTACAGTATTTATATATATAAATATATATTCTATATTTAGCATTATAAATGTATAAGTGTATTTTTTTTATAAGTGTATAAGTGTATATATATATGTATATATATATATATATATATATATATATATATATATATATATATATATATATATATATATATATATATATATATATATAAGTGTATATATATACGTATATGTACAGTATTTATATATATAAATATATATTCTATATTTAGCATTATAAATGTATAAGTGTATTTTTTTTATAAGTGTATAAGTGTGTATATATATATATATATATATATATATATATATTTTTTTTTTTTATAAGTGTATATATATATATATATATATATATATATATATATATATATATATATATATATATATATATATATATGTATATGTGTATATGTATTTTGTACATATATAGGTATACTATTATATATATATATATTACTTTTACTATTATTATATATATTCCCTGTTATTTATATATATTATATATTTATTTCTTATATATATATATATATATATATATATATATATATATATATATATATATATATATATATATATATATATATATATATATATATATATTTCCTTATATATATATACATATATATGTTATATATGTATATATATGTATACATAACTATTTAGCCTATGTAATTTACGTAATATTGTACATATATTATACTTTAATATATGTAAATATACTTGTCATATTTATATGACTACTATGTATAATTTTACCTTGTTAAAATATTAATATTTATTATATATTTTTACATCTTTCTACTTTTGTGTATTTTAATTACTGCAACCATTTGGTATCCAAGCCTAGCATAGATTTTTGGGACCAAATATGTTTTCATACATTCAAGACCTGTACAAGTCATATTGGACTTGATTCATGGCCTTGGGTCCTGTATTTGAACTCTGGTTCAAATTATGTACATGGAAAAAATACGCAGATAATTAATTATTTAATTTCGGATTGTGTACCATGCTGTTTTTGAATTTCTAAAAATACTTTAATTGCTGTTAAAATTCTGAAAATATAGTATTTAGATACTATGTTAATTTAGCTAATTTATCATAATTATTACAGTATTTAATTTATAGTTTTGCCACTATTTTGACATATGAAACCAGAACTCATTTTCTGTGTACTTAGGAAAAACTAATTTTTATAAAATATATGTACTGGTTAATAAATTCCAGAAAAATTATAATAAATTTCTATAATTAACAAGGATCATTTTGGTACTTTACTTATGTAAAATTGAGCTTTTTGTCTATCTCAAAAATTGTTGGAACCCAATGTACATTTGATTTAATTATTGAATAATTAGGACTTGCAACTTTTTGTGTTATTTTGAGTTATAGCCGTGTTGAACCTCACCCCTCACTAGTGTAAAGACCCTAGAAAGTTAGTTATAGTAGTGTGTCACCCCACATTGGTCTCCTATGCTAAAGTCATCATTTTGGCTAGGTGTCCAGTCACAAGTCGTGTTTCACCAATTAGTGTCTTAGTGTTTTAGCTTAGTATAAAAACTAAGTTTATGTATTTATTTCTACAGTGACGAGTTACCAGGCATCTATAGCATTTTATCGTAGCTTGCTTTGCTAGAGGCAAGTACCTTCTACAAACTTTACATACTGTTACATAAATGAACTGCAAATCCAACCATGTTAAATGCTGATCCTTGGGGTAGCAAGTCAAATCTTCACATGCTGTACTTTTAGTTACTACCATGCTTAGAACAGTCTTTATATATCTCTCACATGATTAAAAATATGGGTTAAGGGGAAACTGACAGTTGAGTACGTGATCATGCCCCCCCTATAGTAGCGAGCGAGGTCGCATTTTATATGCATACCTTGCCGCAGGCCATTATCCAGCATTTTTGTACGGATGTACACCTATGCTTGTAGACTTGTACGTACATATACCACAGTACATTGTACACCTATTGACGATCACGTACCTGCTACAGTTTTAAACATTACATATACATCTGTCTCTATGACATATGTGTCCTTGCCATGATAGATTATGTGATGCCATGTTTCCAGTTATTCCTTTTATGTTCATTTCCATGTTTCATATGCTAGTTTATTAGAATCAGTACTTGCTCCCGTCCTGACAGGATAACGTTGTAGGTATCCTTACTGAGGAGGAGTTACTCTGCGACTCATATTATGGAGATACTGCCGAGGTCCAGGCTTTGCCTTACGAGGATGTACCTGCGGGGAAACTCGTCTAGTTTGCATAGTTGCTTGGGATATTTAGTGTAGTCATGTATTAGACTACGTATTTTGTAACTGGACATATATCCAGTTTTATATTTCAGACTTGTACTTGGACTTATTACTATATGAGACGACTTTTGTGTTTGGAGCATTTATGACTTTTTATCACTTATAGAACTGTTAGCACATTTAGTTTTATCCTGTTGTCTTTAGAACAACTTACTACATTTTATCTCAAGCATAGGCTGGACATACTCGGCCCGGCCCAACAATTTGGGTAGCGGGTCGTGACAGACAGACACTGGAGTGGCGCTGTCACAGTCTCATTACCTTGAAAAGATGCTCACATGCTATGGATATCCGGATCTTTCAGGGATCGATACTCCTTACAGGTGTGACAAGAAGCTGAAGCCAAATCCTAAGGAAAGCGTCAAGCAACTGGAGTACTCAAGCATCTCGGGAGTTTGATGTATGCAACTACTGCCACAAGGCTTGACATAGCCTTCGCCGTGGGGATGCTAAGTCGATTCACGAAAAACCCAAGTGTGGAGCACTGGAAGGCCGTGAAGAGAGTTATAAGATATCTCAAGAGGGCTCAGAAGTATGCACTGCACTACAGCGAATATTCGACAGGAGTGGAAGGCTTCAGTGATGCAAGCTGGTGTTCAGAAGCAGAGAGCGAAAGGTTCACAGGAGGATACATCTTCTCCATGGGTGGAGCTGCTATATCGTAGAAGTCGAAGAAGCAGACAATGCTCTCTCATTCCTCAATAGAATCTGAGTTCTTTGTACTGGATGCTACAGCAGAAGAAGCAGAATGGCTTCAGGAGCTCATGTATGATCTTCTAGTGGTTGGTGCGCAGATTCCGACGGTACCGATATACTACGACAACCAGACAACTGCAGCGGTGGCATCAAATGATCTCTTCAATGGTAAGAAGAGGATTGTGAGATTGAGGCACAGGGCGGTGAATGATCTGATAAAGACTAGAGTTATTACCGTGATTGATGTTCAGAGTCAGAAAAATTTGGCCGATCCGTTCACCAAAGGTCTCAAGCGCCAGCTGGTCGAGGATATAACAATTATGATGGGCTTGAAGACGATGTGATATTCTGTCTTTGTAATTTTACCATAAAGTTTTATGCTATTAGTTCAAAGAGAAATCTACTAGGCATCTAACTTTTGGTTCAAAAAAGGACCACTTACGAAGAGAATATCTGGAACAGTAGATAGTCCTTTGAGACATTGAGGGGTTACGGACCCATAACCACTATTGTCTACTATTTGTTCTCTTAAAAGAACAAGTCCTATGGGAGGATGGCGTAGACGTCTTAATGAGTTCTTAAGCATTTTGAATGTCTGGTGTGCTCTACAAGAAGTACGGTAGCACAACACTACAAGGGAGCGTAAGGTCTCCATGCTACAATGGGGTGACACCACCAAGAGGTTCCTCGGTAAGGGCAATGCCTCGACTTTGCGAGCCATGTCACAGCGGTGTAGCACCGCATATAGGCAGGTAGCCTAATATTGTAGAATGAAGAGTGGTAGTCAGTACTACAAAGAGGCCGGTGACCTCATGTTATAGTGGTGTGACAGCACCAAGAGGTACCTAGAGTGGGTGTAGCCTCGGCTACGCGAGCCATGTCACAGCGGCGTAACACCACATAGAAGTGCAAGGCTTCATGCTGGATAGTTTGGCACTACAAAGAGGCTGGGACCTCATGTTACAGTGGCGTGACCCCACGATGAGGTATAGGCTCGGCTTTGGGCCATGTCATAACGGGATAGCACCGCAAGGAAGCGCAAGGCTTCATGCCAAAGGACTCTTTAAAAGAACTTACCTAGAATATATGGAAAGAGATTCAGGCCATCTCTTGAGGGTAAACTTGTAGACGCCCAAGATACATACACCGAAATCAGACATGCACAAGGCCTTTAATGTGCAATCGGAAGCACAGCTGATGTCATTATGTGAGTGGGAAAAATTGCAATCATGGTGCAGAATTCAAGACTTAGTCCATTCTTGTATCATACTGTTATTTAACCCATGCGAAAAGATTCAAGTCATCAGTGACATCTATCCTAATGCATGTTGGGCTGTCACTGTGAGGAACGCTCAACCCATATATTGAGATATGTGGGGGATTGTTGGTATTCTTGCCTTTAGACTAGGAAAGATAGGCCCACATCGGCTACACCAAATAGTGAGTATCTCAATATAATGCATTGCTTGTGTTGAGGTGTACACATGAGGTGTGGTGGGGCACAAGTACGTGCCATGTGGGAGTATTTTTCTAAAAAAAGGATTAATTCCAACAAGGATGCAAGTTAATTTTTGTTGTGCGGACTCGGACTCAGACACGGACTCCAGGTTGTCTCGTACATGCACGAGAGTGTTCGGGGGGTAGGCGTGGACTAGCACGCTACTATGCTGATTGTGGGATGATCTAAAATATCAAACTCTATTTTTGAGTATTGGTATTTTAGTACCACATCGGATAGGAGAAAAGGTGAAGTCTCACTCCACTCTATAAATAGAGCCCCTTGGCCTCATTTGGAAGATGCACCAAGAAGAGAGTTAAGGGAGTCCGTAAAGTCTAGGAAGCCCGTTCAAGTCTCAAATATTGACCTACGAGCATTCCAGAAGTTTTTCGTGAGCTTGTTGGTTCCTGGAAGCAGATCATGGTGGGACGAATCTTGCTTTGAGCAACGGTGATCTTAATCACCCCATCAAGAACCTTTTATCTTCTTCTTTCTTCTATTTTCTCTGAGTTGTAACTCAGTTCTGTCCATCAGCAACTGCAATTGCGAAGAAGAACGTAAGATTTATTTGCTGATTATTGTTGCTTTTGTAATCAGATTTATACACTACAAAAATTTGTCAGATTAGCGACGTCTAAATACGTCGCTAATCTCAGCGTAAACATTGCTAAATCAATTTAGCGACGTTTAGGGTGACGTTTCAGGTACGACGGAAAAAATGTGTCACTAAACGAGAAAATGTCGCAAAACGTCGCTAAGGCGATGCCATTTTGCGACGTTATTAACTCGCTAATTAGCGACGTGATTTGCGACGTTTGTTCTTTGATGCTAATCAGCGACGTAAAAAGCGACGTTATCGCGTGGTCGCCGTTTAGCGACAGTTTTACAACGACGAGCTGACATCAGATTTGGTGCCACGTGTTGCCACGTCAGCATTTAGTGATATTTACTGACGTCGCTAAAATGTAGCGACGAATACTAACGTCGTTAAAAACGTCGCTAAATTAAAAAAAATATAAAAAATAGGTTCCAGAATGCAAATGATGCTGGAGCAGGAGCTTGAGCCAAAATACAAAATACAGAATCCAATCCCTGGGTTCGCCGACCCCCTCGGTGGAACACTCAACACCGGCACGCACAATACATTCCAGAATATACAAAAAATATAAAGAAAAAACACTTTCCGCAACGAACAATGTCAATATATAATATCCTCAACAAACCAAATCAATATCCGCAAATACGTACAAACTCAGTATCCTCAACGAAAAAACTGAATATCCCCAAATACGTACAAAGTCAAAATACAAAATACAGAATCTAATCCCTGGGTTCGTCGAAAATACAAAAACAAAGATTGACACACAGTTCTAATTCATGTGTTTTAAGTGTGAGAACGGATGGCTCAGAACCCAACCCAAAATTCATTCTACCATACATTAGTGTGAATCATCTATGTTCTGTACATATGGTTGAAGAACAGATGGCAACTCTAGAGGGGGGTGAATAGAGTTTATAGCGATAATACCCAATTAAAAATTAAACTCTTTCACAATCTAAAATTAATCAGAGTAAATGCGGAAATAAATAAGGAGCAAGACAGCATACGCAAACACAGTCGATTTTAACCTGGTTTTCCTCGGGGAGGACTAGTCCAAGCCTAAGAACTCTAGCTCAGGATTAAATCCACTATTTATGAAATAGTAGTTACACCCCGTGCCTTTTCTTCTGAAGAGCACGTCAACTTCTTACAAAGGATCGCAGTGGCGATGCTTGGAATTTTCCAAGCGACTTCTTGAACTCTTGCACAAAACTCCTAACTGAAAGATGCTGAGCACTTGAGGCTTAGGGAGCTTGTGGCTAGTAGATGAAGAAGGGTATGGCTTGTATTGAGCTTAAAAGAGAAGAGAAGATTGGATGAATAAAAACGAGAGAATTCATGGCCTATTTATAGGATTCTAGTAGGCAGAATTCGGCCAGAATTCTGGTAGGATTTTTCAAATATTTGGCCGTTGGACAACTAGCAATCAGCCAACCCTAAAAATTAGGGTGCTGATTTTTAGGGGACAGAGTTCGGCCCGAACTCTGTGTGGAGGCAGAGTTCGGCCCGAACTCTGTGTCCAGAGCACAGAATGGGTCTTAAGGTCCAATGGGCTTATTTGGATGTGTGGAGCTTATGGATTTTGGGAAGGTTATAGGTTAAGTCTCAAGAGCTCAGCACAACTCAGCTTACATCATTCTAGACACAATAAATGTATAAAATACAGACTCAAAAATGACTTGCATTGCAAAAACTGAGCCGTCGTCTGACTTGAGCTAGATGTAGTCGTCGTGTGTCGTATTGAATTATTACAGGTATTATTTAGTCAATGTTATCAATATTTGGTTGACTGTGACTTTGTGTCAACAATCTCCCCCATATTGATAATTGACAAAATAATAATTGTATATTCAATATTCATACCTGGACACATTCAAAGACAAAAAGCATAGCTCCCCCATAATCAGTGTCAAGCTTAAAATAGCTCCCCCGTAAACAATACTGTGAATCTTGTTGGCCTGATAATAACATTCTTCCAAAAACATATATAGACACAAAGAATATAGAATATACATATCTCCCCCTTTTGGCATTTAGCAATTTAAGATAACAATTAATCACTGGCAAACACACCAAAATATAAGAGAAGAAACTGCATATAAACTAATATAACGACCAAATGTCTCAAGAGTCATAAAGGCATAGAAACTGAAAGAACTACCAAAGTCTCAAGAGTCACAACTCATAATAAGTCTAATACAAACCAAGTACATAAAAGCAACTAAAATCAAAATACATAAACCATAATCTATGATCCTCAGTAGTAGCAGTCCATATCCATCATTGTCACGATCCGCTCCCGAATAATCGGACACGAGTCGGACATGCCCAGCCTTCGTCGTTAGACACGACGAAGTATGCTGTACCAAGCTAGGGAAAACTAACCAGATAAACATGAAAGTATAGAATCACAGCATCTAAAAACGTATCCCAGAATGATCACCATAATCCTCAAATCCTGATATCATAATGTACCAGAATCAACATGAATGAAAAGTGCTATGAACTCTAAAGTCAATATCTCAAAGTAAAGCTAAGTAATCTAAACTTGAAACCTCAAGCTAAGCCTCATCCTGCTCAGCAACATCCTGGGCTCTGGCCCATAGAGTAGATCAATGTCCTGCAAGCATACCTGCAACATATCCTATTCAGGAGCGGAGCAAAGTATAATTCTATGTAATAAAACATGAACATGAAATGGGTACAAGAGTACAGGAAATAAAATACAGGAATGAACAGGTAAATACAGGAAAGTAGTACAGGAACTGAGTACAGGAGATATAGTACATGAATGTAAAGTACAGAAAATGAGTACAGGAACTATAGTACATGAATGTAAAGTACAGGAACATGTAAAGTACAGGAATGAAACTATAATCCTGAAGTACCAGACATGACAAGTGTACAATATCGAAATACATCTAGTCCATGTGACCGGCTGGGGTGAGTACAGGAGCATGCACAGGAGTACATGAATATGGTACGACTTAGGACCCGCGTGCACAGTGCGAGGCCTAAGCTAGGTACAGGAATATATAGTAACCGAGATTGGTCACATGGCTAGTGTATTTCCCCACCCGATACTAATAAGTACAAGAGCAAGGGTACAGGAATATAGTAGTACATGAATATCGTGCCATGACGTGTCACAAGAAAGGGGTACAGGAATGTAAATGCACAAAACCGTAGAAAAGTACTTGCCTGGCTCCGGAAAGTACTGGTAATCAGGAACTGGATGTCTTCCTGTATTTATAATGATTATAAGTTGGTTAAGTTCTAGATGTAGGGACATCAACTAATTATAACTATCTATCAAAATATACCTGGTTAACCATTAACTATATCTAATTCTCCTGTTAATTAATTATACACATATCCTAGCTAGCTATATTTATATAGGTCAGGATGCTGTCTCAAGCTGACAATAACTAGGAACCCAATTTAACTCATCTTGTTACCCAAAATAGTTGACTCAACTGACTTCCTGATAGAGCTATCCTTAACGACCTAACGACAATTGAATTAATCAATTATCACCCCAGGATATAAAAGAGGAAAATTACAGAACCAAATATGAAAATATATATACAACCCAAATCAAAATCTGAATTTAACCCAAGAGAATTATACTAGCCCAAATCCCAAAGTATTATACAACCAAATCGAATTGGGAAATCAAAACAGGAAAATATACATTTAATTGCTAAAGATAATAATATAGAACCCAGGGAAATCCTGCCCCCGCTAAAACAACTCAGAAATGATTTAAACAATTTGAAGTTCAAGATTAAACAAAACTCAATTCTCAGTAGTCTAAATCCACCTGCATATATAGCTTGCCATTCAATTGTATAGCTGTCCATAATAAACAAAATGCATAAGAAATGAACCCATCCATAAAAGATTATTGAACAAAAATCCCTAAGGCTTAGCAGCACCTAGGTCTGAACACACCACAATTAGCACCCTTTGCCTACAGACAACAACCAAGGATGTTCCTAAATATAATTATACAAATTTAACTTGAAGAAAACCAATCAACTCAAAAATATACAAATTAAAATAAAGAGAATACAATTCTATTTAAGATCAAAAGTACACGAGCTGGACTCATCCCTGGACACGCCACGACACCCTTGGTTCAAAACACGACCCCAACCTCTGCTTAGGTCCCGACTTGAGTCACAGCACTCTCCTCGGTTCGGCAGCAAAACAAGCAATCAAGAGTAATAAACAACTCCAACGAACACATCAACACGAACGGACTTGAATCACCAGAACACGAACACAGATCACACCACCCCAGTCGATCCTGGCCAACACCCAACTCAAAAGACAGAAACGAAGTGACATGAATTAACGGAGAGATAGCATTCATACCTGAAGGAAATTCCAATACGAGAAGACTTGATCCAAAGTATTGGTCCTTTCTCGAATTCAGACAAGATCAAAATTGTCACTGTGACGTTCTCAACCAATAACAGAGACAAGGATTAAATTCTGGACACTAATTGTCCCCCCCCCCAAGAATGAATCATAAACACGACGTAACTTACGGTTTAAGAGAATCGAACTCAAACTTGAATTCCCAAACTAATCACCAGCCCTTTCAAAAACTCTACAACAAAATTAAATAGGAAACAACATTCAATCAATTAACAGATCCGAGACTCAAATCGGAATGAGATCGAAAATGATCAGAATGCTTACCTAAGAATTTAGAGTCCCAAAGAATAGCAAATCTCGAAAGCTCGATCAATTCTCCCAAACCTATTTCAAAATATAAAACTCAGCGGCTATAGCTAAAAATTGAAAATCAAACCGAAGGGTAGATCGACTCACCCGAACTTCTGGATCGAATAACTTCCGTCGATCCGGAAAAAGAAATCAAACCCACCGATCTACTCGTAAAATCGAGCAGTGAGTAAGCGGTTGTCACGATCGATCGATCAACCTTAAATGAAACACACCCATCACAGATCTGAGAATAAAGAAATGAATCTCAACAGGAGAACTTGCGACAAGCTCACCTCAGCGTTGTTGCCGGAGTTGAAGTGACGAAATCGTCGAGAAAACGTTGCCTAGGCCGAATTGGAGAAATCAACCGCTGCCCGCCATCGGAGGGTGCTCGCCGAAGGTTGGTGCGTCAAATCGCCG
This sequence comes from Iris pallida, assembly GCA_029216955.1. NCBI lineage: Eukaryota > Viridiplantae > Streptophyta > Magnoliopsida > Asparagales > Iridaceae > Iris > Iris pallida. Next base: position 3,771,190 of record JANAVB010005799.1, read on the forward strand.
GAGCTCGTTCGATCGCCTGGTCATCGCCAGAAATTAGGGTTAGCGCTCAAGAATTGGGGACGAGAGAACGGAAAAAAGAAAGGAATGAAAAAAAACTTCTGAGTAATCTCTCTCTTCCCAGCTTAGTTATACGAAAAGTTTGGCAACTTTGCAAAAACACCCCTCGGCCCGAAATATTCTTTTAAAGGTCCCTCCGCTCGAAAATATTTGCGAAAATAACCTCTTCTTTTTCATTATTACAAAATTGCTAAAAAAACAGTTTAAAACTTTTGAAAAATAAGAGGGGACCACAAGTTGGTTGTAACAACTTTTCAAATTTGAAAAGTAGCCCAAAATTAATTCCCTCCAAAACTAAATTACCAAATTTATGAATTAAAACCAATTTATTATTTAAAACTAACAATATCAATTGTATAATTTTTAGAAATCAAATCATTTATTTTAAAAATCGGGAAGTGGAGTTACAAATCTCCCCTCCTTAAAAAAATTTCGTTCTCGAAATTCAAAGGACCAAAAACAATCTCCGCAATTCACAAGGATCCAAACACCAGTTATTATTGAAGTAGAATTCCATAAAACAGAGTACAATCAAATCAATCAAACAGAGTGGGATAGCGCTCCCGTATCTCGTCCTCGCGCTCCCATGTGGACTCTCCCGGAGAGTGGTGTCTCCACATGACGCAAAAAAGGGGAATAGTCTGGTTCCGCAAGCGCTTCTCCCTTCGATCGAGGATCTCCACTGGCTGCTTCTCGTAGGTCAAGCTCGGGCCCACCTCTAGCTCTGAATAGTCCATCACATGGCTCGGATCTGGAATGTAACGTCGAAGCTGGGATACATGAAAAATGTCGTGCACTCCCTCCAAGCTAGCTGGAAGCGCTAGTCGATATGCCACCTCGCCAATCCGTGTCGTCACGTCGAAAGGGCCGATGAATCTCGAACTGAGCTTCCTGCCTCTGCCAAAGTGAATGACGCCCCTAGTCGGTGAGATCTTTAGGAACACTCTATCTTCCACCGCGAACTCCCGTGGCCATCTGCTACTGTCCGTCCAGCGATTCTGCCGATCCTGTGCGACTCTGAGACGCCCTGAGCCTTTAAGATCAAATACAATAATTACACACAAGAAAATAATACGATCTAACAATGATCAAGGATTAAATAGGCACGAATGGAATGAAGTTCAATTACCTCTTAGAGGAGCAAAATCATGAAGACACAATTATTAAGTATGATCAAAAATTGATAGTTTAACACAGGTAGACTAGAACAAGATAGAAAATCATGGTCAGATAGACATGACTTAAGATCGAAGTTTAGACAAGTCACAAACGAAGTACGGAATCACAATCTGGTAATATACAATTTTGAGGAATTCCATGATCTAACGATAAAATGCTAGAAGGAAAATTTAGTAAGGGTTGATTGAGGAGACGTACGCAATACTCAGGAGATATAGTATCAAATCAGGATGAATGTGCAAGGATCTGTGATTCTCGAAAACCAATAATCATATAAAAAGGGATATACTTTCCATGGTGTCCGGGAACATTTAGCTATTTGAAATCACTTTGCCTAGAATCCCTACCCCGCCAGTATATCTGACTGCAGTGGACTTTCGGCTCTGTGACTCAAATAACAATATGTCACCGAATATTCTGTCAACCTTATCCATTTCCAATAATCATTGGCGAAGCAACCCAAGAGATTAAGCTATAAAGAATGTAGCAAAATCTCGACAATACTCGAAAACCTTTGAAAGTCTGAAATTACTTCAACTTAGAGTTCCTGCCTTGCCAGTGCGCTACTGGCTGCAATGAACCCTCAGTCTCCATAATCCAGCTAATGGCTGCAGCGTACAACTGTCATGCCATAGTAGGTCATCGAATAGCCTCTCGACTTTATCCCTAGGAATTTCAAAAGTTTCAAGGAATTCAAAATGAGTTTCAATAGTCCAAGTCACGAAAATGGTAAAGTTACCTGACTGTTAGAATACAAGGATTTATTAGGTACTAAGAGACGACAAGGGATCCCATCGGTGAGTATAAGAGGGTAACCAGGGAGATTTAAAATTTCAGACAGGGAGTGAAGTTTCAAATTATAACGAAATTCCAACTGATATCTGAAATGGTAACAAGATTCCATATACGGAACATTATTCCGAAGGGATAACAGAGTCTCGAAGGATGAACTGAGGCAAGGTATTAGACAGGAGACAAGTTTCAAAATAAGAAATAAAATTCTGTACTGGAAACAAGGTTTAACAACATCTTAATTAACAACGAAACCTCAGACAAAGTTTCAAAGGGAAAACAACCTTCCATAGTATACAAGGCCTTAATTAGAGAACCAATATCAACAAGGTCGCGATTAGGAAATAAAATCTCGGCTAGAAAATATTAACGAGAAAACAAGGTTTAGAATAGTGACTAGAAAACAGGTTATAATAGGAGACAAGATATTGGATTGTAAACATGAAACAAGCGAATCTCAATAGCAACAAAATAGTAAAATAAAGAACAAGTCCCGAATAAAGCCAAGAATAGGAAATAGAATCTCAAACGAGCATCAATAGAAGCGAAGGTTCAAACAAGGTTTCAGAATAATATTTCAAGTAGGAATAATTCTGGAATAGTACAAGTCCGATTAGCAAACAGAATATCAATAAACGAGTAGGAACAAGTATCCATGAAACAAGCAAAATCTTGGATAGGAGACAAGATCGAAACAAAAATAGTGGACCAACAACTCTCGATTAGAAAATCAAAGTCATGAATGAGGAAACAAGTCTCGAATAGGAAACAAAATCTTCAAAACCCTCAAAGGTATTTGCAACAATGTCTGCATAGGACGAAGCTTTAAACAAGTTTCGAATGAGGAATAGGATTTCGAAATAAAATCTCGAGAAACGATTAAATATCCATTAACACAAGGTTTGATAAAGAACAAAAACTTGCAAATAGGAGCCATCACTAGAAAACAAGGTCAGGAATGATGAATGCAAACGGTATCAATTATGAATTTCAAACAATTATCGATTTGGGGATCTGAAATAAGTTTATCGAAATAGGAAACGATATCTCGAAGTAAGTTTCGACATCAACAAGTGTTTCAAACAAGAAGTTTTAAGAATTGATCTAGCTGCTTTAAGGAATTTAAGGGAAGGCATGATGGGTTGCGAATCAAGATACATGATTTTCCAACCATACAAAAGAAATCTTCTGTCTTCAGTCTGTCTTCAATATTCCTCTGGAACTGGAATAACTTCAATTTCTTCAACTGTTCTATCGTAGACTGGTCCTTGCGGTAGTGCTCCATGTGATTACTGAATCTTAGAGAGGCGGGTCCTTCTTCTGTGATACTGGTGCTCCTCGTGCTTGTCTTTGGACAGTGCGATCAACGGTCTCCGGACAATCTTTGACTTGGTGAGTAGGCGATCCGCAGTACGAGCGTAGTCTCCGTCTTTCGTGGCACTTTTTATGGTGATGTCCTGACGACGGAAGAAATTGTAAGTGGTCGTCGTCTGAATCTGAGTCTGGATCTCCCGCTGGAGCTGAAGCACAAAAACTCTGATAGAAATATACGTCTGCTGGCGTGCTGGCTGTTGAGACCTGCTCCCGACGATGCGACTGGTGGTGTGACCGAAGAAACGCCGGCTGAGTGTTGCGATGCTTTACGGATCCATAGTAGCTGCTATCTCCGTCATAAGTCTTCATGTCTTTCATAAGCTTCAGCTTCAGGTCTCATTCTATTGTCAGTGCTATATTCTGGATCTTCTGGCTGGTGGCACCAATCTCCGGAGAAGTCGGGTCCTCAGGGACTAGGATGATTTTCAGTGGCTACTCCAGGTTCTCGATCTGCTACTCGGTGCAAGATATGCGCTCGGCGTCGGAGAAGTCCAAAAGTCTGAGAGTCTTGAAATCAGAAGTCCTTCCTGGCTCGGAGAGTGCATCCACAAGTCTGACTTGGAAAGGATGGCCTGCTCCCTCTGGTTGTCAAGGGACTCTTCAAACGTCTCCGTCAACTATGTACTACCCATGGGGATAGTAGGGTGATAGAAGGCAGCGGAAGCTCGAAACCTTCAAGTGTAGGTGGATCAACAGTTCTGGTGTCACGTGCTTCTGAACTATCTGAAAAACAGAAAACTGTTAAAATAACCTAGACCTAAATACAACAAGTGTTTATAGAATATCAATATACCTGATATACCTGATATACCCTTATTTCCCGATTTTCCTATGCTGTGATCAAGTTTCCCTAGTGTAATCAAGTCCCCCAATAGTATACTAAGACCTAGGTACCATTAGGCTAGACCTGCATGGGCCACCACTAAAAACATGTCACAATCCGCTCCCGAATAATCGGACACGAGTCGGACATGCCCAGCCTTCGTCGTTAGACACGACGAAGTAAGCTGTACCAAGCTAGGGAAAACTAACCAGATAAACATGAAAGTATAGAATCACAGCATCTAAAAACGTATCCAAATGATCACCATAATCCACAAATCCAGATATCATAATGTACCAGAATCAACAGGAATAAAAAGTGCTATAACCTCTAAAGTCAATATCTCAAAATAAAGCTAAGTAATCTAAACCTGAAACCTCAAGCTAAGCCTCATCCTGCTCAGCTACATCCTGGGCTCTGGCCCATAGAGTAGATCAATGTCCTGCAAGCATACCTGCAACATATCCTATTCAGGAGCGGAGCAAAGTACAATTATAGGTAATGAAACATGAACATGAAATGGGTACAATAGTACAGGAAATGAAATACAGGAATGAACAGGTAAATACAGGAAAGTAGTACAGGAACTGAGTACAGGAGATATAGTACATGAATGTAAAGTACAGGAAATGAGTACAGGAACTATAGTACATGAATGTAAAGTACAAGAACATGTAAAATACAGGTATGAAACTATAATCCTGAAGTACCAGACATGACAAGTGTACAATATCGAAATACATCTAGTCCATGTGACCGGCTGGGGTGAGTACAAGAGCATGCACAAGAGTACATGAATATGGTACGACTTAGGACCCGCGTGCACAGTACGAGGCCTAAGCTAGGTACAGGAATATATAGTAACCGGGATTGGTCACATGGCTAGTATATTTCCCCACCCGACACTAATAAGTACAAGAGCAAGGGTACAGGAATACAGGAGTACATGAATATCGTGCCATGACGTGTCACAAGAAAGGGGTACAGGAATGTAAATGCACAAAACCGTAGAAAAGTACTTGCCTGGCTCCGAAAAGTACTAGTAATCAGGAACTGGATGTCTTCCTGTATTTATAATGATTACAAGTTGATTAAGTTCTAGATGTAGGGACATCAACTAATTATAACTATCTATCAAAATATACCTGGTTAACCATTAACTATATCTAATTCTCCTGTTAATTAATTATACACATATCCTAGCTAGCTATATTTATATAGGTCAGGATGCTGTCTCAAGCTGACAATAACTAGGAACCCAATTTAACTCATCTTGTTACCCAAAATAGTTGACTCAACTGACTTCCTGATAGAGCTATCCTTAACGACCTAACGACAATTGAATTAATCAATTATCACCCCAGGATATAAAAGAGGAAAATTACAGAACCAAATATGAAAATATATATACAACCCAAATCAAAATCTGAATTTAACCCAAGAGAATTATACTAGCCCAAATCCCAGAGTATTATACAACCAAATCGAATCGGGAAATCAAAACAGGAAAATATACATTTAATTGCTAAAGATAATAATATAGAACCCAGGGAAATCCTGCCCCCGCTAAAACAACTCAGAAATGATTTAAACAATTTGAAGTTCAAGATTAAACAAAACTCAATTCTCAGTAGTCTAAATCCACCTGCATATATAGCTTGCCATTCAATTGTATAGCTGTCCATAATAAACAAAATGCATAAGAAATGAACCCATCCATAAAAGATTATTGAACAAAAATCCCTAAGGCTTAGCAGCACCTAGGTCTGAACACACCATAATTAGCACCCTTTGCCTACAGACAACAACCAAGGATGTTCCTAAATATAATTATACAAATTTAACTTGAAGAAAACCAATCAACTCAAAAATATACAAATTGAAATAAAGAGAATACAATTCTATTTAAGATCAAAAGGACACGAGCTGGACTCATCCCTGGACACGCCACGACACCCTTGGTTCAAAACACGACCCCAACCTCTGCTTAGGTCCCGACTTGAGTCACAACACTCTCCTCGGTTCGGCAGCAAAACAAGCAATCAAGAGTAATAAACAACTCCAACGAACACATCAACACGAATGGACTTGAATCACCAGAACACGAACACAGATCACACCACCCCAGTCGATCCTGGCCAACACCCAACTCAAAAGACAGAAACGAAGTGACATGAATTAACGGAGAGATAGCATTCATACCTGAAGGAAATTCCAATACGAGAAGACTTGATCCAAAGTATTGGTCCTTTCTCGAATTCAGACAAGATCAAAATTGTCACTGTGACGTTCTCAACCAATAACAGAGACAAGGATTAAATTCTGGACACTAATTGTCCCCCTCCAAGAATGAATCATAAACACGACGTAACTTACAGTTTAAGAGAATTGAACTCAAACTTGAATTCCCAAACTAATCATCAGCCCTTTCAAAACTCTACAACAAAATTAAATAGGAAACAACATTCAATCAATTAACAGATCCGAGACTCAAATCGGAATGAGATCGAAAATGATCAGAATGCTTACCTAAGAATTTAGAGTCCCAAAGAATAGCAAATCCCGAAAGCTCGATCAATTCTCCCGAACCTATTTCAAAAAATAAAACTCAGCGGCTATAGCTAAAAATTGAAAATCAAACCGAAGGGTAGATCGACTCACCCGAACTTCTGGATCGAATAACTTTTGTCGATCCGGAAAAAGAAATCAAACCTACCGATCTACTCGTGAAATCGAGCAGTGAGTAAGCGGTTGTCACGATCGATCGATCAACCTTAAATGAAACACACCCATCACAGATCTGAGAATGAAGAAATGAATCTCAACAGGAGAACTTGCGACAAGCTCACCTCAGCGTTGTTGCCGGAGTTGAAGTGACGAAATCGTCGAGAAAACGTTGCCTAGGCCGAATTGGAAAAATCAACCACTGCCCGCCATCGGAGGGTGCTCGCCGAAGGTTGGTGCGTCAAATCGCCGGAGCTCGTTCGATCGCCTGGTCGTCGCCGGAAATTAGGGTTAGCGCTCAAGAATTGGGGACGAGAGAACGGAAAAAAGAAAGGAATGGAAAAAACTTCTGAGTAATCTCTCTCTTCCCAGCTTAGTTATACGAAAAGTTTGGCAACTTTGCAAAAACACCCCTCCGCCTGAAATATTCTTTTAAAGGTCCCTCCGCTCGAAAATATTTGCGAAAATAACCTCTTCCTTTTCATTATTACAAAATTGCTAAAAAAACAGTTTAAAACTTTTGAAAAATAAGAGGGGACCACAAGTTGGTTGTAACAACTTTTCAAATTTGAAAAGTAGCCCAAAATTAATTCCCTCCAAAACTAAATTACCAAATTTATGAATTAAAACCAATTTATTATTTAAAACGAACAATATCAATTGTATAATTTTTAGAAATCAAATCATTTATTTTAAAAACCGGGAAGTGGAGTTACAATCATCGAGCACGTGAAGGCCCAGCGTCGTCTGATGGATCAGTAAAGGAGCGACGTGGGTCTACGAATGCTGCATCCGAATCCATGTAGTGAAGAACCCAAGGGTCATCGATACGAAATCCCTCACGACCAGGGTCTCGCTCCATAGGAATGGGCATAGAAGGATGGCGAGACATAGAATACCAAATATCGTGCAGCGAGTTGCTGATAGCACTCATCTGCAAGGTGGTCCGGTAATCCAGATGAGTCCAACGATCTTCCTCTAAGGTGAAGCAATCTCGGAGCATGGTCTGAAGAGACTCGAGAGTGGCAGGAGGAGGAGGAGGATCCTGTCCCAAAGGAGGGGTATCTGGCTCATCATCAGTATGCTCAGACACGACTGGTGAGCCAACGGCCGCCTGAAGCCTCCTTGCCTTAGAGAGGAAGGCAGGGGCAGGTAAGAATGGACACTCATCAAGGGGTACATGAAACACATGAAAGATCATAGGAAGGTATAATGCATAAACCAAAGATCTTGGTTTCTTCCTACAGTTAATCATCCAATCCATCATTGTGCGTGAAAGATTAAAGGGAACATGAAAGTGGAGATGGTATAAGGCCGAGATTTCAAAATAAGTGACTTCATCGGTGGAACCCGCTTTGGGTAGAATGGTATTGAAAATGATCCGATGAAGTTCATAGAAATAGGGATTGAGAAATTTAGCCAAAAGCTTACGAGGACGTGTGTTAGGGCTACACAAGTCGTCCTTGAAGCTTTCAAGTGAAATCCCTTCGGGAAATTGAAATGATCGAGCTTCAACAAGCTTTTCCCATGAGTTGGGCTCTTGGAGTTCAAGATATTCGGCCAATTCAAAATCGTCAAAAGATATATCAATTCCCGCAACCCGTGAATAAATATGTATATCATCATGGGTTAGGTTGCAGTAGAACATTTGAATAGCACTACGATAAATGATCGAATTTGTGGTGACAAGTTCATCAAGGCAAAGGTCATAAAAAAGTGCATCAAATAGAGAGAAAATAGTAAAATTGATAGGGTGTCCCGCAAACACCGGACGTGTCCAAAAATTACTAAACCAATCATTTGATGCGTCTAGTGATACAAAAATTCGGTCGTCAAAAGTGTTTGGATCATGTGGACGTGGAGGATTGAACAACGGATGGATTGGTGGTTGTTGTTCAATGGTCGGTGCAACGGGTGGTACAACGGGCAGTTCAACGTGAGGAGGAGCATTCGACGAGGATGCTCCCTTGGTCCGAAGTCTCTTTCCGCGGTTGAACAAACGTGAAGCCATAACACAATAAAGATAATGAAGGAAATTGAGATATAGAAAAGTATGAAATTATACCTCAAACTAGTGATGAACAATGAAGGAGAATTGAAAAAGAAGCCTTCTCCTTGAGTTTGGGGAAGAAATGAGCTCTAGAAGGGAGAAATTAGGGTTAGGGTTTTGAGAAAAAGGTTTTAGAGAAGTGGAAAAGGTGGCAATGAAGAAGAAGAGGGAGGAGAACCCGAAAATATGGGAAGGATTCCAATTGGTCGGAGCAAATAATAGCCATTGGATCTAAATTTTGATCAACGGCTGAGACTGTTCCCGGTTCTGGAACAGTCAGGCTGAATTCGGCCCGAACTCTGGTAAGGGCAGAGTTCGGCCCGAATTCCGAATTCTGGTCACAGAACAGGAATCAGGCTGATATGAAGAAAAAAATAGTTAAGTCAGAAGAACTAAAATGAATGTGAGTGTAAATACAAGAAAAGATCCAAGAAGTAAACAAAGAGTGACAGAGAGTGAACTTGAAGCAGTAAGGTGAAGTTGAAAAAATAGTATTGCAGCATGTGATAAATAAAAATGAACCGTATAATAAACAAGGAATTATATCATAATTCAATATTTTGAAGCTGCCATGGGTTAGCTGCAGGGGCCGGATCCCAGCTAGCGGTAGTCCTGAGGACTAGTGCACCGTGTCGCTTAGGCTTTTACGCCTTGTTGTCAGAAGGACCCTTTCGGCTTGTACCCATAGCAAGTTCATCATAAGAGAATCACGATATACTCGATATTTACGCAGGTTGATTTTAATTTATAACAGCTTCATCTAAAATTCTAAGTTCACAACAAAGAAAATTGAAGCGCTCTTCGGATAATGGTTTTGTAAAGAAATCTGCTAACTGATGATCAGTGTCAATAAATTCTAAGTTAATCGTGCCATTTTGCTGATGATCACGCAAAAAGTGATGACGTTTTTCAATGTGCTTAGTACGTGAGTGACAAATGGGGTTCTTAGTCAGATTTATAGCACTAGTGTTGTCACAAAAGATTGGAATGTGCATGAAAAATAAGTTATAGTCTTCAAGGGTTTACTTCATCCACAGAATTTGTGCACAACAACGCCCAGCTGCGATGTATTCAGCTTCTGTTGTGGATAGTGCGACAGAATTCTGCTTCTTGCTAAACCAAGAGACTAAAGCCTTACCTAATAAATGACACGTGCCGCTCGTACTTTTACGGTCGACCTTGCATCCGGCAAAATCAGCATCAGAGTAACCAATGAGGTCAAATGATGATGACTTGGGATACCATAGGCCCACTGTAACCGTACCCTTAAGGTATCGAAAGATACGCTTAACAGTAGTCATGTGCGATTCCTTAGGATTTGCTTGATATCTAGCACACAGACAAACGCTAAACATAATATCAGGGCAACTAGCAGTAAGATAGAGTAGACTGCCTATCATACTTCGATACTTACGTTGATCTACGGGTTTGCCGCTTTCATCTAGTTCAAGTTTGGTTGAAGTAGCCATTGGAGTGCTGATTGGTTTGACGTTGTCAAGGTCGAATTTCTTCAGCATGTCCTTTGTATACTTCGACTGACAGATGAAGGTTCCATTTGACATTTGTTTGACTTGCAGCCCAATAAAGTAGTTGAGCTCCCCCATCATGCTCATCTCAAACTCGGTCTGCATACACTTGGCAAAATCTTGACAGAGGGTTTCATCAGTAGAGCCAAATATAATATCATCTACGTATCTTTGTACTAAAAGAATAGTGTCTTTAAAAGATTTTATGAAAATTGTGGTGTCAATTTTTCCTTTTGAAAAACCTTTCTCAAGCAAAAAATTGCTTAGCCGTTCATACCAAGCTCTAGGGGCTTGTTTGAGGCCATACAACGCTTTCTTTAGCTTGAACACGTGGTTGGAAAATTTGTGATTTTCAAAACCAGGGGGTTGTTTTACATAAACTTCCTCCTTAATAAATCCATTCAAGAAAGCACTTTTAACATCCATTTGAAATAATTTAAAATTTTGAAAATTTGCAAATGCACAAAGCATCCGAATGGATTCCAATATAGCAACAGGAGCATACGTCTCATCGTAGTCGATACCTTCCTCTTGGTTGTATCCTTGGGCTACTAGACGAGCTTTATTGCGTGTGACTGAACCATCTTCATTCACTTTGTTTCTAAAAACCCATTTAGTACTAATAATCGAGTGATTAGCCGGTCTAGGAACGAGTTCCCATACTTGGCTCCTCTCGAACTGGTTGAGTTCCTCTTGCATAGCAGAAATCCAAAATTTATCATTGAAAGCTTCTAAAATGTTTTTCGGATCAATTTGTGAAATAAAGGCAGTGCTAGCAATAGAGTCTCTTAATGATGATCTAGTAGTTACTCCACGTGAAACCTCACATATTACCAAATTTTCTGGATGAGATGGCTTGAAAGAGAATTTCTTTGGCAAGCCCTCCAGAGAATTGGTTTCGGTTGTGGTATTCATTGGAGTAGAAGTTGATGGCTCAACATCATCATCAAGAGTAGCTGCTGCACTGTTATCTTTATCAAAGGTCACATTTGTAGACTCTTCCACAATTAATGAGCATTTGTTAAAAACTCTATATCCCTTGCTCTTGGCAGCATAGCCAAGGAAAATACCATCGTCAGCTTTGGCATCAAATTTGCCTAAGTTGTCTTTGGTGTTAAGGATAAAACATCTACAACCAAAAAATCTAAAATAAGAAACATTTGGGGTTCTCCCAAACCAAAGCTCATAGGGTATTTTCTTCGTAATAGGACGAATAAGCATCCTATTTAAAATGTGGCATGCTGTACTGACAGCTTCAGCCCAAAAGTATTTCGGAAGTGAAAACTTGTTCAACATGACTCTAGCCATATCGCCAAGAGTCCTATTCTTCCGCTCCACAATACCATTTTGTTGAGGAGTTCTTGGACAAGAAAACTCATGATTAAAACCATTAGAATCATAAAACTTTTCAAAATTAGAATTTTTGAATTCGCCTCCATGATCACTTCGGATTCGAGTAATCATGTAGCCTTTTTCGTTTTGAACTTTTTAAACAAAAATCTTGAAAATCGAAATAGCATTACTTTTATTTGTAAGAAAGAAAACCCAAGTAAATCTAGAAAAGTCATCAACAATAACAAAGGCATAGAGTTTTCCACCAAGACAGGCTACTCTACTAGGGCCAAATAAATCCATATAGAGTAGTTGCAAGGGTCTAGTAGTACTTACAGAGTTAATGGAATGAAATGAGGACTTGGTTGCCTTATTCAATTCACATTCGACACATACTGTGTCCTTTTTTAATGTGATATCGGGTAAGCCTCTAACTAGCTTCTTAGTCGATAGCCTGGATATAGTATCCATGTTGGCATGACCAAGACGCTGGTGCCACAGTAATCTTTCATCCTTATGAGCATATAGGCATCTACCTGCATTGTTAGTATCTCTAGACAAATAGAAAATATAAATATTATCCTCTCTTACCCCTTCAAAAGCAATGTCTCCCGTTGACCTATCATAAATAAGGCATTTGTTTTGTCCAAAGTTAATGTCATATCCATGGTCAGCAAGATGACTAATGCTGAGCAGATTATGCTTTAACTCGGTCACTAGGCAGACATCCTTTATTACGGGAGAGGAAGGATGACCAATAATACCATTACCTATAATATAACCTTTTAGGTTGTTGCCGAAGGATACATATCCTTTTCTCTTCATCGATAGTGATGCGAAAAGATTTGCGTCTCCCGTCATATGCCGCGAGCATCCACTATCGAGAATCCACTTACTCTTAGTTGAGGAGGAAAGGTCGCCTACATCAAAAGTAGATGTGACCTTTGGTACCCAAGTTCTTGAGGGTCCTGAAAAGTTAGTTTTTGGAAACCATACATATATCTTTCTATCTACTAATCTTCTAATTCTATATTGTGGTAAAATGTGTCCATGTAAACCACAATAAGTACATCCAGTATTTCTATTTATATTAGGAGCATGATGATGATGTCTATAAGTAGGGTGATGAGGAGTAGTATGATGATATGTAGAGTTAGCATGGTGATGATGACTATATATAGAGTGATGTGGAGTGGCATGTTGATATTGTCTATATGGTATAGCATGGTGATGATGTCTATATGTAGAGTGATGGTGATTGTGTTTTTGTGCAACATAGTGATGATTGTATCTATGTGTAGCATGATGATTGTGTAACATGTGAGAGTTATTTCTAAGTGCATGTGGTTTGTGTGCTTTGTGAAAGTGTGTGTATATGTATGCATGATTCCGTGCTGCAGGTGGATGACGTGGGTGACTAGTATGAGAAGTGTCATGCTTTGTGTGTGTCTCATGTGATTGGGTTTGAGGTTGAGCAACCTGTTTTCCCAATTTAGTCTCTAATTTCTTAGAGACAGCCTGCAGTTCAGTAATCTTAGCATTCAAACCATATATCTTAGTAATAGAAATCTTGTGTCTACTATTTTCTTCTGTAAGCTCCGTGTTGAGTGCTGTGATTTCTTGTGTTTGTTGTTTAATGCGTGTTTCGGCATCATGTAAGCTTATTTTAAGCTTAGATACCTCATCTGTGACATCCGTGGGTGAAGTGTCTCTAATGTTATCAAGCAGTAAAGAAAGTCTTTGAATTTCGACTTCATGACTTTTGATCTTTTTCTTGGCATGTTTGTATTTACTAATGACCTTTTTATGATCATCAAGTAAATCGGTAAAAGCATCGCCAAGTTCGTCAAAAGTGAAGTCATCAAGAGTTTCGTTTGATACCTTGTCGGACGTTGCCATTAGACACACATTTGCCGTGTCTTGAGGAGAGTCATTTTCTTCCTCGGAGTCACTAGCTTCGCTTTTATACCAAATGCTTGTGTTGGCATATTTCTTTGAGGAAGTCTTCTTGTATGGTTTCTCATAACGGCTGCTCTTCTTTAAGTATGGACAGTCTTTCCGGACAAGTACCGTCTTCTTGCAACCATAGCAGGTTGGCTCTTCTTCGTCGTCTTCTTGTGGTTCCTTCTCTCTTCGGTTGAAACGAAGGAATTTCTTGAAGTTGCGGACGAGGAGAGCTTGATCGTCACCTTCCGAGTTGTCGTCATCCGTCTCTTCGGCGTCAGCCCTCCGTCGGTGAGCTTTGAGTGCGATCTCCTTAGCCTTAGGAGCAGGCTCTTCGAAGTCCTTGAGGTCAAGCTCATGAGTCATCAGCTTTCCCATCAAGGTCTCCATGGATATGGTTGTGAGATTATTTCCTTCTATGATGGCTGTCACTTTGGGGTTCCAAATCTTTGGTAGCCCCCTAAGTAGCTTGCGAATCTTCTCGTGATTTGAATATTGCTTGCCGAGCGAGGATAGAGGATTGATGATGTCGAGGTATCTTGTGAACATTTGCGTGATCGTCTCATTTGGCTTCATCTTGAAAGCCTCGTATTCTTGAGTGAGACGGCTTATCTTTGATTCCTTGACTTGGGTGGTTCCTTCATGCGTCACTTCTAGAAGTCTCCATACTTCGTGAGAGGTGGTGCATGTAGAGACCCTGTTGAACTCATTCCTGTCTATAGCACAGAATAAATCATTAATAGCTCTCGCGTCTAGACTTGCCTATTTCTTCTCATCGTCAGAATATTTGTCATGTGATTTCTCAACGAGATCACCATTGACAACTATCCTGGCGGGCTTTTTGTAACCGTCAGTGACGATAGTCCACAGGTCAAAGTCTAGCGACTTGAGATAAAAGCTCATCCTTGTTTTCCAATATGTGTAGTTAGTTCCATCAAATAGGGGAGGCCTATGAGTGGACTGCCCTTCACCGTGATTGGAAATCAAGGATTGTGTGGTTGCCATGGATCAGCTCTAGGATGTAAGTCCTTGTTGAGAGAACAGAGCTCTGATACCAATTGAAGAACAAATGGCAACTCTAGATGGGGGTGAATAGAGTTTATAGCGATAATACCCAATTAAAAATTAAACTCTTTCACAATCTAAAATTAATCAGAGTAAATGCGGAAATAAATAAGGAGCAAGAAAGCATACGCAAACACAGCCGATTTTAACCTGGTTTCCCTCGTGGAGGACTAGTCCAGGCCTGAGAACTCTAGCTCAGGATTAAATCCACTATTTGTGAAATAGTAGTTACACCACGTGCCTTTTCTTCAGAAGAGCACGTCAACTTATTACAAAGGATCGCAGTGGCGATGCTTGGAATTTTCCAAGCGACGTCTTGAACTCTTGCACAAAACTCCTAACTGAAAGATGCTGAGCATTTGAGGCTTAGGGAGCTTGTGGCTAGTAGATGAAGAAGGGTATGGCTTGTATTGAGCTTAAGAGAGAAGAGAAGAGAAGATTGGATGAATGAAAATGAGAGAATTTATGGCCTATTTATAGGATTCTAGTAGGCAGAATTCGGCCAGAATTCTGGTAGGATTTTTCAAATATTTGGCCGTTGGACAACTAGCAATCAGCCAACCCTAAAAATTAGGGTGCTGATTTTTAGGGGACAGTGTTCGGCCCGAACTCTGTGTGGAGGCAGAGTTCGGCCCGAACTCTGTCTCCAGAGCACAGAATGGGTCTTAAGGTCCAATGGGCTTATTTGGATGTGTGGAGCTTATGGATTTTGGATAGGTTATAGGTTAAGTCTCAAGAGCTCAGCACAACTCAGCTTACATCATTCTAGACTCAATAAATGTATAAAATACAGACTCAAAAATGACTTGCATTGCAAAAATTGAGATGTCGTCTGACTTAAGCTGGATGTAGTCGTCGTGTGTCGTATTGAATTATTACAGGTATTATTTAGTCAATGTTATTAATATTTGGTTGACTGTGACTTTGTGTCAACAATGGTGTAGTATACGTTCTTATCGAATCTAGTATCTAGTTTCTGAAGAATGTAACAGAATCAAGATGAACTCACATAATATAATACTAAAATATCATCTACTACTATATAAGATATAGTGATAGGTTGTCGTATCATCATTGCCGAAGGATGAGGGTCGGAGGACAGTCAACTTCATCTACGGCTACATAGTTACATGAGCTAGTCGTCGCGAAACGTCGCTATGACGTCGCTAATAGCGACTAATTTAGCGATGTTAGTATGAACGTCGCTAAATTCTAATTATATTCCCCCACCAATTCATTTCCCCCTATTTTACTCTCTCACTCTCTCTCCTTCCCCCTCCGGCGCTCTCACTCTCTCAGGCGCTCTCACAGTACTAAATCTATTTAAGTGTGGGAACGGATGGCTCAGAACATAACCCAAAATTCATTCTAGCATACATTAGTGTGGATCATTATGTTCTGTACATATGGTGTAGTATATGTTCTTATCGTATCTAGTATCTGAAGAATGTAATAGAATCAAGATGAACTCACATAATGTAATACTAAGACATCATCTACTACTATATAAGATATAGTGATAGGTTGTCGTATCATCATTGCCGAGGGATGAGAGTCGGTGGACAGTAAACTTTATATATCTACGGCTACATAGTTTCTGCCTCGCCAGTCGAATGGCTGCAGGGACTAAGTCCTGATCACCATGTCGTACTGTAGATTAATACAAATGGAGCTGGAGCATGAGCTAAAATACAGAATACAAAATACAAAATCCAATCCCTGGTTTTGCCGACCCCCTCGGTGGAACACTCAACACCGGCATGCACAATACATTCCAGAATATACAAAAAATATAAAAAAAAATTCTATCCGCAACGAACAATATTAATATATAATATCCTCAATAAACCAAATCAATATTCGCAAATACGTACAAACTCAGTATCCTCAACGAAAAAACTGAAGGAAGGATCAGTGCTTTCTAGTTCTCTTCCATCCATCCATTCCTCCGTTCTGATCAAGCCTCTTCCTTCTCCTCTAATCCACCATGGCTCTGGACCCATCTGCTCCTCCCTACTTCCCTTCTTCTTATATGACTCTCTCAGCCACATATGATATCCAGCTCAAGTGTAGAGGCGGGGGAGAAGAAGTGGACAGGAATAGGAGGCCGGAGAAGCAGTACAGCCGGCGGCATGACCTTGAGGAAGTACATAGGTTTTCTTCAACATTCGTAGGAGAACTATAAGGATATATCTTTTCACAACATGTCACCTTGTCAAAGACCCTTAATGTGAGTATCATGTTACCGCGGTGTCGGAAGACTAACATGTCATAATTTTCTAAGCCGTGTGCTTTGACATAATCCTCCCAACTCTTTTCTCCGATGTAGTAATACAAGATTACTACATAGGAGGAAAAAGTTGGGAGGATTATGTCAAAGCACACGGCTTAGAAAATTATGACATGTTAGTCTTCCGACACCGCGGTAATATGATATTCACATTAAGGGTCTTTGACAAGACGACATGTTGTAAAAAGATATATCTTTCTCCTATGGATGTTGAAGAAAACCTATGTACTTCCTCCAGGTCATGCTACCGACTGTGCTGCTTACTTGGCCTCCTATTCCTGCCCACTTCTTCTTCCCTGCCTCTACACTTGAGCTGGATATCGTATGTGACTGAGAGAGTCAAATAAGAAAAAAAAAGTAGGAAAGAGCAGATGGGTCCAGAGCCATGGTGGATTAGAGGAGAAGGAAGGGGCTTGATCAGAACGGAGGAATGGATGGATGGAAGAGAACTAGAAAGCACTGATCCTTCCTGTTGTGAGAACTGTGAAGAGTGAGAAAGGAGAGGGGGTCTATGATTTTTGCGTTCATCATCATTAGAGGGAGCAACACTGGAAAAGTTGTGACGTTGATAGCATGAGAGAGGGAGAGGGGGAATGGAGGGAGGGAAGTGCCTGCATGCCTTTGGCTCACTCGAGCGGTATTTGTACGTCAGATAAAATACAGAAAATTCAATTTTTCTCCAAGTGTGAGAACGGATGGCTCAGAACACAACCCAAAATTTATTCTAGCATATATTAGTGTGAATCATCTATGTTCTGTAAATATGGTGTAGTATACGTTCTTATCGAATCTAGTATATAATATCTGAAGAATGTAACAGAATCAAGATGAACTCACATAATGTAATACTAAAACATCATCTACTACTATGTATGATATAGTGATAGGTTGTCGTACCATCATTGCCGAGGGATGAGGGTCAGAGGACAGTCAACTTTATCTACGGCTACATAGTTTCTGCCTCGCCAGTCGAATGGCTGCTGGGACTATGTCCTGATCACCATGTCGTAGTCCAATACAATCCAGAGATTGACACAATACTAATTCATATATATAGTCCAATACAAACAGTCTAATAAAAAAACAACCCACAATACAAATAGTCCAATACAAATAAGTACTAATAGGTAATGAGAACCATGCAGCTCACGCAAACGCTCAGTGATACGATCATGCAACCCCCTCGAAAAAGTGGGATCGACGACGGCAGGAGAGATGTAGTCCCTTGCAAGTGATGCATCAATAGAACTCCCGGTCTTACTAGCTACCGGTGCTGGATGAATAGAACTCCCGGTCTCACTAGCTACCGGTACCACTTCCTCCTTAACAGTAGGAGGAGCCACCTCAGCATCCACTGTTTCCCTCAAACGACGTGCCGCTCCTCGGGTCATGGGTGCCATCTGGTAAAATCAATATTCATAGGGGGAGCGGTTGAAAATGAATGAGAGAACTATCAGAGAATCACATAAAACTAACTAGAACTGAAATACAGTAATTGACAAATAAATGAGAGAACTATCAGATGTGATACTTGAGTATCAATGCGATACTCGAGTATCGGTATTGTGATTGCGATACCGATACACATAAGAATGGTTTGATACTCAGAGCATCGGTATCGGACCATTCCGTATTACTTAGAGTATCAGTAATACAAAATGACAAAAATATAATACGTATAAAGAATTAGAAAACTTACATAAGCTTTGGCAGCCATCTTCTTCGTCATCTCTATCCAGAAATCTGCTCCTAGTCAATCCTTTGCCCCAGAGCTCGAGTGGACATCCTTGAGTAGGACGTATACTCTGAGAGATCATCTTTACAAAAATGATATCAGTAGTGGGATTGAGTGTTGGAGGAGATATTATCAGAGTGTACGTCCTACTCAGATGGGTCTCTCACCGTTACTATTTTTTCTGACAGCATGGTAGATGTGCTCCGTCAACAGATTCTTGCTCTGAGCCAAAACTTTGCCCCGGAGCTCAATTGGACATCCTTTGTGTAGAGCTCGAGCGAAAGTTTTCTGACAGCATGGTGGTCTCCTTTGTGGGACGAGCAAGAATCCTTTGACAAAGGAGACCACCATGCTGTCAGAAAACTCTCGCTCGAGCTCTACAAGAAGGATGTCCAATTGAGCTCCAGGGCAAAGTTTTGGCTCAGAGCAAGAATCTGTTGACGGAGCACATCTACCATGCTGTCAGAAAAAATAGTAACGGTGAGAGACCCATCTGAGTAGGACGTACACCCTGATAATATCTCTTCCAACACTCAATCCCACTACTGATATCATTCTTGTAAAGGTGATCTCTCAGAGTATACGTCTTACTCAGATGGATCTCTCAGAGTATCCTCTCCGATTGGTTATCCTAATTCATATGTGTTTTAAGTGTGAGAACGGATGGCTCAGAACACAACCCAAAATTCGTTCTAGCATACATTAGTGTGAATCATCTATGTTCTGTACATATGGTGTAATATACGTTCTTATCGAATCTAGTATCTAGTATCTGAAGAATATAACAGAATCAAGATGAACTCACATAATGTAATACTAAGACATCATCTACTACTATATATGATATAGTGATAGGTTGTCGTATCATCATTGCCGAGGAATGAGGGTCGGAGGACAGTCAACTTTATCTACGGCTACATAGTTTCTGCCTCACCAGTCGAATGGCTGCAGGGACTATGTCCTGATCACCATGTCGTACCATAGTTTCTGCCTCGCCAGTCGAATGGCTGCAGGGACTATATGTCCCGATCACCATGTTACCAATTAACCAACCAACAAAAATACTTGTTATAAATATTAGCACTATCGGTGCGTTCGAATCATAGTATCACATTTTTCGGTGTCGGAAAACAAATAATTATTACTAAATTATCAGATTTTTCGGCACTATCGGTGCCCCTGACCAAGCCCCCCTACACCACCCCTAGCCTGAACCCTAACCCTCCCCTCCCTCCTGCTCTCCTTCCCCAGCCGCCCACACATACCCACCCCTAACCCTAACCCTACTCCTAGCTCCCCTCCCCCAGCCGCCCTCGTCCCCCCTGCCCCACCCCCCAGCCACCCCCACTCACCCCCGAACCACCCGCATCCCCCTGTCCCTCCCCCCGAGCCACGCGCACCCCCTAGCCACCAACAACCAAAACGGCCGAAGAGAGAGAGAGAGAGAGAGAAAGAGAGGGAGGGAAAGAGTACCACATACCGGAGAAGGAGGAGAGTCGCCGGAGAGTGACAATGCTGGAGAGAGTGAGAGCGCCGGATGGGGGAGGAGAGAGAGTGAGAGCACCGGAGGGGGGAGGAGAGTCGCCGGAGAGAGTGACAGTGCCGGAGAGAGTGAGAGCGCCGGAGGGGGAGGAGAGAGAGTGAGAGCGCCGGAGGGGGAGAGGAGAGTCGTCGGAGAGAGTGACAATGCCGGAGAGAGTGAGAGTGCCGGAGAGAGTGAGAGCGCCGAATGGGAAATGGACCATAATCCGAACCCTAACCCTAGCTCTCCTCCTCCAGCCGCCCTCGTCCCCCTGCCCACCCCCCCAGCCACCCCCACTCACCCCCAACCACCCGTATCCCCCCTGCACCTCCCTTTGAGCCACCCGCACCCCCAAGCCACCAACAACCAAAACAGACGAAGAGAGAGAAAGAGAGAGAGGGAGGGGGAGAGTCACGTACCGGAGAGGGAGAAGATTTGTCGGAGAGAGTGAGAGTCGCCGCTGGAGAGAGTGGGAGTCGCCGTCGGAGAGAGTGAGAGCGCCGGAAGGGGGATGAGAGAGAGTGAGAGAGGAAAATGGAGGAAAATGAAACGTTGGGGCGGGGATATAATTAGAATTTAGCGACGCTTACACTACCGTCGCTAAATTCGTCGCTAAATTCGTCGCTAATAGCGACGTCCCAGCGACGTTTCGCGACGACTGGGTCATGTGATTAATATACGGCGTTGTTACGTCGCTTAGATCGTCGCTAGTAGCGACTATTAGCGACGTTTATATAAAACGTCGCTAATGTACACAATTTAGCGACGTTAATCGAACGTCGCTAAATATATGTCGCCAATTGAGCAGATTTTAGTAGTGATATTATAGTGTTCCTCGTGGATCTCGAGAATAATCAGAAGGGAAACGTTTGTTTGAACCTCTGATCTCGACATCTAGTTCTACCATCTTTGATCTAGCCCCGGGACTAACAATATAATCATTGAGCTAAGAGGACATTGTGAATTTCTTGTGTAGTTCTAGACAATGCACTTGACAATGAATTTACCTCCATATCATCAATTACGAACAAAAATATGTATACAAAAAAGAAAAAAAATGAGAAGTTACATTGGAAGTTGGAAAAAGGTACTTTTTATTGTCTTATTACTGCTTTTGCATTGGAGAAGACTTCTCTACCTCATTGTCTTTTGTGAATATAATCTTGCCACCTATGAATAACATTGTCTTGTGTCTCATGTCGCATAAGAATCACAACATATAACAAGACAATAGGGTTGGAGATGGTCTTAAATGTTTTTGCCTATCTTATACTAATATATATGCACATTTGCTACATATTTCATATGAGAATTATAATAGTTTTTTAATTTTTTACTACTTGGAAAAAAATAAACAACACTTATATTTTTTCTTTGTTTAATTACCTAATATTCCATGCTTAATTTAATAAACAAGTTTAATTAGTAAACATCGATAAAAAAATATTTTTGGTACAAAAAATTCTACAATGAGGTCTCAACTTTTCTTATTATACAATAATATAGATAGATAAGTCTTATTATGTTGTTCTTGAGCACACAATGACACATATACAATCTGGTTATACATAGAAGATCCAAATGTCAATTAACTATGCAGTTATAGTTACAGAAGATCTCAGTTGCAAGTAGTTGACTTATCTCGTATTACATGTTCGTATACCCTATTCAATTATGTATTCGAGATTCAGATAAAGTATACAATATCGATATAAGTACCCATGAAAAACATATAGGTTCTATCTTATTGTATATTTATCTACTTTACTAGGATCACTACTTGCTTCGAATCATTAACATGTTAATTATATGCATCTTTACGTCTTACTGTATTACATATTTGATATTTCTTTACCATGATAAATGCAAATTTCTATTTTATTTTGTATGCATTAGGGTGGTAAATATCATGAGATGTGTATTACTATTCTTGAGGATGTTTACATTATTTACTACTTAGACTGATTAGTCGACATACAATAGCAGTGATTTTAGAAATAAAACAGAAATTATTCTCCAAGATAGACGTCCGCGATGAACTGACGCCCACAACAACAAACATTGTGGTCGAATAATGCAAAAACAAAAATAACGATAAAAAAATTAATACAAAGACACAAGATTTAAGTAATAACCCTTAAATAGTAATTTAGACTAAATAATGTTATAAGAATTTACAAGATCTCTACAACTTCGTAAACCCCCACTACCAGAGAAATTACACCCAAGAAATCTCTAGAGATTACACCCAAGAAGAACTCTGAAATAAACCTCTCTATTTGTTTCTTTATTTCTTTCTCTCAACTTATTTTGAGTATGATGATATATCACACAAGGAACCCTATGCCCTTTTATATATCATGTCATGTGTCAATACATATAAATACAATCCTAAGTAAGCATGACATAAGTATCCATATTTAGAAACTCGTTGACTAGGACTTCTCCAATCCTATTATTGTTAGGATTACTAAATATGAGCCAAATTCTAGCAATCACCACCTCGGGTCATATTCATCATCCAGCTCAATAAGAATCTAGCAACCTCTTCATACTATCTTCAAACATTAGTCTCGATCTCATGAACTATCCCCTCTCCCAGGGGTACCAATTGATTTGTCATAATTTGACCCCAAACTCGACTTAGGCTCGATTTTGTACTTCATTTCCATAACATCACCCATATTAGATCATTCTGAAATAAGTATCATCGCACCATATCAACAAATTTGACTCACTTTCCTCGAGCCACAGAAGGTTGACCCACATCAAACGAACCATCACAAATATCCAACCCTATTACTACAGAAAAAATTATCGGAGCATCACTTTGAACAATATCTCTTACCAGTCAATAAACTTTATTATTCTTCTCTTCCTTCATGAGCACATTGAAACCATGTGTCACTCTTAGAGATCCACCTCTCACTAAAAAACTATGGACCACATAGTCTAAAGTCCCCAAGGACATGATATTCTTACTATCTTTGGTACATATCAGACTTTCCCAAGCCTACTCACTATGCCATAATGCGTCTTAATATCTACTTTCCCTTCAGCGACAATGTCATATCT
Organism: Iris pallida; assembly: GCA_029216955.1. Lineage (NCBI taxonomy): Eukaryota > Viridiplantae > Streptophyta > Magnoliopsida > Asparagales > Iridaceae > Iris > Iris pallida. The sequence continues at coordinate 3,794,678 of JANAVB010005799.1, forward strand.
CGGTTCCACAAAATCGATCATCCTCGCTAGGGCATGATGCCACGTGAGCCTAGAGTTGTGCTCGCGCATGGCGAATGGCTGAAACGACCGATGAGAAGTTAAACGGCCGAGTCACTTAGAAGACATCAGCGAAAAAGTAGAACAACAAAAGAAACACAAGTGTTGAACACAAAATAAGAACTTTATTGATAAAAACGAAAACATTACAAGGGGCTAGCTCTAGGCCAAGATTTATAATTCACTCAAGCTCACTATCTCTCTGAATAGAAATACTCAGGTCTCTCTTATCTCTCAATACAAATAATCCTATCTTGACGCATACAACTTGACGAAGGCGATATCCATACATTATATCCTGTATAGGTGAAGTCTTTAACTCGGTCGCACGCCTCAAAATACTAAAAAACTTTATGCCTCAGCGCGTCCAAGCGAGCTTTGCCTCGAACGAGTAAGTACCTGTTACATGTGTATGAAAACTGGTGGAGTGTCAGTACACAACCGTACTGATGAGTGAGCCCCTCGCCCACCCAAATAAAACTAACATGTTCATTTAGTGAGTGCTCCATATAATTTTGGTTGTCTTTCTAATCTTACATTATGATCAGTTCATTGTTTAACTGTAAGTCTACTCGTGTTGCAATATCATTGTCGTACTCCAAGACCTTGTGACCGTGCTACAAAATTTATTTGTGCCAACATCGTGATCGTGCCATAAGATCCATTCATGTATCATTATCGAAGTCATGCCTCACAACATAGTATATTTTACTCAAAACTTGTACTACATCATTTCCCCTATTTCGTCATATAAATAGCTTAATCATAGACTTGTGAACTTAGTGTCAATGACTCAATTCACGACACTATGTCTCGTGCCGAAGTACATGTTTATGTTATAGCCAAATCTTAGGCTCAAATATTGTGTTACAAATCGTGCACACACCTTACTTGACTCATTTGTACCATACACACATAACTTGACTCAATCCCAAAGGCATGTACATGGATAGCCGCTAATATGCCGACTCATCTATATGAAAGGGTCACTAGCATCAGAAGCTATAATGGACAATAGCCAGGCTTCGACGATGACCCTTTTATTGCAGGTAGCGAGCCCTGCTAAAGGTTCCCAAATAGTCCATTGGAGTGTTGTATGCCAACATGGCTATTTTCTTTTGCTCCTCCTAGGCAAAAGTCAGCACCGTATTCGGGTTACCGTTTGGGGAGCCGTTCCTTGTGAATGAGTTGTCCAATGACTATGCAACACTCAACTTATCATCCTACATAGTCATTACTCATTCACAGTATTTCCATATTTTTTTCTTTCCATGACCCATTGTTTCAGGGTCCGCCTCGTCAAGTTCCCATTGTTTCAGGAACTTCTTCGACGTTCTCTCATTCTTTTAGGAAGTTCCTTGGCGTGCTATATTTCCCAGAACTTTTCATTTATGTTACCATACCTTTGACTTACTCAGGAATGACTACTTGTTAGCCCATCCTATATATTCAACTTGAACTAACCATGTTCCATCTCGTGCCACCAATCAAGTCATACTCTATATGACAAGCCTTTAAAACCATAGAAATGTGGCAATAAAATCGTAAGATTGTGCCTACCATGTCAACCAAAGTGATAGTCTTGTGTCAACATAAGAACGCTACTTTCGCCCAAGTTGTGGGATTGAAGCAAGTCTGGGACCGAAAGATCAAGTGCCAATTTGAAAACCCACTGTGACGTGCTTATCTAAGCATTAATTTTTCGTATTTTCTATGTTCTACGAAATCTGTCTCAGAGAGAGATTATACCCTTAGCTATGTGAGTTCGTCTCTTTTATTAGCAAACCTACTCGCTGCATTCAAATCATCCAATTTATTAGTGTGAAGGACAAGTATAGATAAGTTCAACGAAGCTACCTGCCTAGACGAGGACTTCGAACAAGCCGTTGCATAGCCAAGTCCAAATATCGTTGCATTTTGATTCCTTTGGTTGACCTGAACGGGGCGGGACAATACATTATACACCCCTCAAAAAAGTTTTATCCTCAAAACTTACTAACTATACACTCATCAACTTATCACTTATACTTAACTTTTATTCACCTGACATTATTAAGGATCTTTCGAACACACTTTCTATTTGTTTCATCAATCAGAGTCGCATTCCGTGCCTGAGTCAATTTTGTCGACCACTAAGTCATTTTAGACAAGCTAACTATTTCACAACATAATAATCAAGTCATGCCTCCATCTGTAATACCTCGTGCTGTTATATTTCCAATACATGGGGCAACTATGTCTCACCACGCACATAGTCAACTTAACTTTTAAAGAAACCCACCCGAGCGGTAACCTTAGTATCCGAATCAAACACACATTCAAATAGATCAACTCATAATCTAGTCGAAATCTAATGTTACCCACTTTAACCAATTCCTGATAATCCCCAAGACTTCAAGTTAAACTTCCCAACCAATCTTTCAACCCTGCCTGCATCAAAGCCTCAATCAAAATTGCACATTTTAATACTCTATTCTTGTTAACCAATTCCAGAATCTTCTAAAGTTATCATTCGCATCATCTACATACTATCTTCAAAAATTTTCTAAACCCTTAAATCAACAAATCAAAGTCCAAACTCTTATTATGCACAACTTAAAATATACTCTTCCAGACATGATCTCAATTTCGATAATATTATTTCAAATCCGACGAAGTATAACTTGCTTTCATTCAATCCTCGAGAACCATTTGCTTTCGACGAAACATAAATCCATCTCCAATGACAAACTTTCTTTTATACTAGAACATCTGATCTAGTATATCTGATTCATTCGTTCAATCTCTCATAAGTATTTTACTGAGTATACAATTTCACAAAATTTCTTATCACATCATGATCCTCCATTCAGTCTTATTTGAATTCAGCATACACTCGAGTTGGATCGTGCACATATTTAAGGTGTTTCCAAAATATATGCATTTCAGCCATGTCTCGTAATAGAGAATCCAAACGAAACTGACAGGTACAATTTCCATCCTCAAGAAAATTTGTCTTCTTCGAAATACTAGTTCATCTTTAATCATCACCTTTCTTTCATGTTAGAGAATTTGATCATACATAATTGAATCATCCCGTCAACAAACATCAATATCCAATTTCATCATTAATTCTAATCCTATCGATCTTTCAAACCATCCTAAGATCATCTGTCCGACTTCAAGTTTTAAATCTATAGCTAGCTACTTCTAGCTCTATAATCTACCCATACAACTCTCACTAGAGTCGATCGCACAATTCTATCTTTCCGCACAGGGACGTCTGCCTAATTGCTAGACTATCTTCGCTAGGCTAAAGTCAAAGTCATACTTCTGTTCACCACATCACTCCCAATTTCTAAGGTCAAACCATGGTCGATAGTACCAGGTTTTCTACTCAAGCTCGCATCACTCCGATTCTAAACTTTGAGCATAGATTTCTCCTATCCGTACTTGTAATATTTAGTCCAAGGGGTCTGAGTCGTTCAGCAAAGCCATTCCTAAGAAAATTTCTATTCACGATCATCCTCAATTACACAATGGTTCAACGATGTAAACCCAAACTTTCATAATTCTATCTTCGATTCACTTAATAAACCTACCAATCCAAATTTGTATACCTCAACTATAAAGTTGAAAGTCATAATCCACCTATCACAAATTGTAGTACAACCTCGTGCATCTATCTCATCGCAAAATCCCTAGATCGCCTACTATAAATTTTTGAGTCATAACAATCCTTAAATCATTTATCATCAAATCCGTCAATATTTTTGTTTCACCTAATCGGAGTAGTATCCATTCACGCAAACTTCAAGTTCATATTATCAAATTATCCATATATTCATTTTTATTAAAATTTTAAGGTATAGAATCCATCTGAATAATAACATTTTACACGATCATCATTCCTCGAATCAGAGTACCCTCGAGTTATCGTACATCGATCTTTGATACGTCTCAATACCATCGATGATATACATAACCTGACGATCTTTTTTACAACGAACTCCGACTCGTGCAACTGATACTATCATCGAACTGGAGAACTGGATATACGATCGATTCCTCGTCATTCGAGATCAATTTAGTTACATCATCAATTTCTTCAAATCAAAATCATATATGTCCAACTGTCTATCTTAAGTCATCGAGCAACATATTCCTTCGATTGTATCGTTCTATACTAACTCAAGTCATCGAGCAACATCTATCTCAAATCCTTAGAGTCATTCTCGTATCTTTAAATCAATATTTTCATACACGCTATCTTCCACTCGTGCTATCTTTCCTTAGTCAAATTTTGAAAATTATCAATTTTGTTCAGTTCTGAATTAACATTTTTGTATGCGATCCAAGTTGATTTCCTCGACTAAGTCATTCATTCGTTACACCTTAACTTTTCTTCGATTTCAATCTATCTACTCTATCATTTTTGGTATTTCATACTCAGCGCAATCTCAATCCGATGTGCGTCGTTTTCTCGTTTATTCGAATCAAACTCTTATTAGCTATCTAAAGTCATGATTAACTTGAAACATTGTTTCTAAGGCTTTGCATAATTTTTTCGCTTGCTGATAGACTCATTATTACCCCTATCCTCAGTCGATCCATCATCCCCAAGCCTATCCCATACACCACTCATAGATGAAGTCACTCGACAAATCCTCAAAATGACAGTTCGAATTACAATCAGTCTCTTTGAATCCTTGTCTGAACCATTCCTCAAGATCGAAGCATGATCCATCTATTTCGTATTGACGATATCGTCATTTGACAGCACTCTATCGTTGACTACTCAACATTCCATGAATTGAATCCAACTTATTCTCATTCGAAGACATGATCCCGCACACAACTTGCCAACGTCGGTGCAAGTCTGTATACAATGCCATATCTTAATTCAGCCAACCGTGCCTTATGTGAAATCATCTTTGTTCAACCAAATTTCCCTTAGGATTTTTACAAAATATTATACTTATTGTATGGAACATCGTGCGAAACATTGAGGGAGAGTGCACCAACAACATCAAGAAAAAGACAACATAAGAGTTAAAAATTTCAATCGGAAGTCCAAGGACGTAAAGACGTGCTCTGATATCATTATGTCACGTCCCGGTTCTGTAAAACCGATTTTCTCGCAAGGGCGTGATGTCGTACAAGTCTAGAGTTGCGCTTGCACAAGGCGAATGGCTGAAGCAGTCAATTTGAAGCTAAACGACCGAGTCACACATAAGACATCAGCAAAAAAGTAGAACAACAAAAGGAACACAAGTAATGAAAATAAAATCAGAACTTTATTGATAAGAACGAAAACATTACAAGGGGCTGGCTCTAGGATATGATTTATAATTCACTCAAGCTCATAATCTCTCCAAATACAAACACTCAACTCTCTCTTATTTCTCAATACAAATAATCCTGTCTTGAGGCATACAACTTGACGAAAGTGATGTCCATACAGTATGTCCTGTATAGGTGAAATCTTTAACGCGGGTGCATGCCTCGAAATGCCAATAAACTCTATGCCTTAGCACGTCCAAGTGAGCTTTACCTCGAACGAGAAAGTACCTGTTACTTGCGCATGAAAACTTGTGGGGTGTCAGTACACAACCGTACTACTGAGTGAGCCCCTCGCCCACCCAATCAAAACCAACACGTTTATTTAGTGAGTGTTCGATATAATTTTGGTTGTCTTTTCAATCTTGTCTTAGGATCAGTTCAATGCATAACTATAAGTCTACTCGTGTTGCAATATCATGGTCGTACTCCAAGACCTTGTGACCGTGCTACAAAACTTATTTGTGCCAATATCATGGTCGTGCCAAAAGATCCATTAGTGTATCATTATCGAGGCTGTGCCTCGCAATCTAGTATATTTTACTCAAAACTTGCCCTACGACCTTTCCTCCATGTCGTCAAGGAAATGGCTTAATCATAGACTCGTGAACTTAGTGTCAATGACTCAATTCACGACACTACGTCTCGTGCCTAACTACGTATTTCTGTTATAGCCAAATCTTAGGCTCAAATGTTGTGTTGCAAATCGTACACACACCTTACTTGACTCATTTGTACCGTACACACATAACTTGACCAATCCTAAAGGCATGCATGCGGATAGCCGCTAATATGATGATTCATCTATATAAAAGGGTCACTAGCATCACAAGCTATCATGGACAATAGCCGGGCTTGGACGGTAACACTTTTTACGTGGGTAGCGAGCCCCGCTAAGGGTTCCTGAATCCATCTGAGTGTTGTATGCCAACACAGCTATTTTCTTTCGCTCCTCCTAGGCCGTCGGGTTACCGTTCGAGGAGCCGTTCCTTGTGCATAAGTTATCCAATGATCATGCAAGACTCACCTCAACTTATCGTCCTACACACTCATTACTCATTCAAAGTGTTTCAATACTTTTTTTCCTTTCCGTAGCACCCATTGTTTAAGGGTCTGCCTCGGAATGACTACATGTTAGCCCTCCTGCATATTCAACTTGAACCAATCGTGTTTCGTGTCGTGCCACCAATCAAGTCATACTCTATGTGAAAGCCTTTAAAACCATGAAAACATGGCAATGAAATCGTAGGGTCGTGCCTGCCATGTCAAGCAAAATGATAGTCTTTGTGTCAACATAAGAATGCTACTTTTGCCTAAGTCGTAGGATTGAAGCAAGTCATGGGATCGAAAGATCAAGTGCCAATTTGAAAACCCAGTGTGATATGCTTATCTAAGCATCAACTTTCCATATTTTTCATGTTCTAGGAAATCTGTCTCAGAGTGGGATTATTCCATTAGCTATCTGGCTTCGTCTCTTTTATTAGCAAACCTACTCAGTGCATTCAAAATATCAAGTTTATTAGTGTGAAGGCCAAGCAGAGGCAAGTTCATCGAAGCCATCCACTTGAACGAGGACTTCGAGTAAGCCGTTGCATAGCCAAGTCCAAATGCCGTTGCATAGCCAAGTCCAAATGTTATTGTATTTTGATTCCTCTGGTTGACCTGAGCGGGAAGGAGCACTACAGACAACCTCATAAATCGAGTCATTATCCAAGCGAACAATACCAGCGTCGAAATAAAGAATGGGCGTGTGACTTAGTCAGTTATGCACTAGGTATACACCAGTATTATATAAAACACTCACAGTTGTACCTACAAGGAGGTATATACTATAATACAAGTTTCCTATGATGTCACAAAATATATTGTTTCAGTTAGTCAAACAAGAAGCAGTAATAATGAATATATCAGATAAAGAAGTAAGCCATCCCTGATATGGTCTATTAAAATGATCAAGAAGCTAGCTATATATTTTTGAATGAAAAAAAGAGAAATAATTCTTTTTGAGAAAACATTTATTATTTGCAACAAAAAGAATTCCTCTTACAATAGCTATAACTACAACAAATTTTTTTTAAGTACAAGTATTAGATTCTGGGGAGTATAGCGAAGTCAGTAAACGACTATTTTGTCCCGTTGACGATCCAACTTTGACGATCCAACTTTAAGTGCACAAATGGTACAATGATTTCTCTTTCATATATATATGAACTTCATAAAGTTTACTTGAGAGCAACTTCGTTATTCTTTGATGGTACGTCTACTCGAGGTAAAGAGGACATAATAGACCTAAGGAAGACACCTTAGAATTATCATGGAGAAGGCCAAATATACGAGACATGATTCATAAAGTAAGTATTAAGGAATTGGTTGGACATAATACAATGTATGGATTCATATCATGTCCTTCTCATTTGTACAAAAATCAAGGCTATTTATAGTTAAAACTCTAAAATGGTCAAATTATTCAGTTTCTCGTATAAATAGTCTAAAAATGGTAGACTATTTAGTTCCATGCTAAAATGGACTAAATTGTGAAAATCTAGGTTGAACAATCTATTTCAGCGTGAATGGCCTCTATGATAGAAAGCAGTTCGAACAATGCTTGGTCTTCTCCAGCGTAATATGTTCTTGCGTGAAAGACGTTCACGTATGAAATATGGGTTGTCTGCCACGTGTCCCACTATTATGATGGTTGCTTTAAAATATATTGATGATAATCACTCTCATAAAGGAAGACTCATTCTTTCTTATAATATTCCCCCTTGAATGCTACGATGCTTCAAAATTTGTATTTTTAGCATTGATGTCACTTTAAATGCCACATAAATGAATCCACAACGGAATACAACTTCAACATGGATAACCTTCATATTGGAATGCAACTTCAGCGTAGACACCCTTTACGCTAGAATACAACTCCAACACGAACTCCCTTCACGTTGGAATACAGCTCTGGCATGGACACCCTTCACACTGGAATGCAACTCTAATAGGGAAGTCCTTCATGCTAGAATGCAGCTCCAGCATGGGCACCCTTTATGCTGGAATGCAACTCCAACAGGGAAGCCCTTCACACTGTAAGAAGACCGGGGAGAGGCATTTTGCTCCATTCTGTGGGAGCTTTGCGTTACTAGTCGAGAGATATATCATGAGAGGTTTGAAGATTGCGGGATCAAAATTTGATTATTATTTTTAGCACCAACACCATACAAAATGGAAATCTAGCACAATATTAAGTCATACATGATCACATCATCAGCTGTAATATGATAAATGAATACAATCATGATGCCAAAATAACTAGGGAATAGGCTCCCAGATTATACAGGGTAAACATGTGCCCGATGGCTCAACGCTTCAAACAAATCAAAATGATACCAGGAGTGGTGGAGAAGAAACCTACTTAGGATTTGCGGCATTCATCCTCTTGGTATGTGCCATCGAGCTGGAGAAGTACGGTAGATCCTCGGGCTTTGCTACTAAATTTGGCCAAATAAAACCGGAGGAGTCAACCCTCTTAGCAAGTACCATAAGAAAGCATGAGTGAATAAATTCAAAAAACTCTATTAGTAATTCGTACATATGAATACGTACCATAGCCTAGATCCATAGTCTATCATTGAGGCAGTAATCTACCATACATCAAACAATGATAAGGGGTGCATTACTACGACAAGACAACATATATTCCCAAGACTACTGGCAACAATCAACGGTTTAACAGAGCGACCAATCAGTTCCTATGTCTTGCTATGTTAGTATCTGGGTTATCTTAGTTAAGATGCAATGAGGATTCGTCAATCATGTTGTGTCTAAGTAGCGCGCGCGCGCACACACACACACACACACACACACACACACACACACACACACACACACACACACACACACACACACACACACACACACACACACATATATATATATATTTATATAACCCTCTCATGTAGTCATCGGGTCAGTAACTGTATCGGTAACATTATAAATTTTAGATATTATATTCCAGTAAGTGAATGATATACCACAGCATCCGGTGGGTGACCTGTAAGAATGCACAAAATTGGGATCCTTTCCCTCCCAATAATCGATGTGTTTTAAACTAGTTAATTAATCATATTTTTTAGGAACCCATGGCGTAAACACACAACTATCCATCTTAGATGTTGTACCAGAGTACGAGTACAATGTGTATGGATTCAAATAGGTTCCACGAAGGTTCCCGTAGTGCCCGTACAATACATTGTGCTAGCTTGTTGGATCAAACGGCCTTTAGACTTGGATTCATGCAGAGGAATTATTTAGAGTTTTTATGGCTGGGACAAAGAAAATTCTTCAAATAGTGGGTGGTTTTGATAATTCTCTCCTTTACTTTCAAAATTAATAATTTTTTTGTTATTACGTCTTCCTTTTTATATTCTATGAGATTGTTAATACTAAGTAAAAAGAACCAAGATAAAAAAGAGAAATTTTATTGTTGTTAAATCGCTATTTAGATAGATGTCACATGGATTATTGTAATGTTATTATAGAAACTTATAATATTTTGTTGTTGTTATAGAACCATGGAATATCGTAATATTTCTATATAAATGTGGAACATTGCACTATTATATAAGAGTAATGGAATTACGAAAAAAAGGTTTGGGACTGTTGAGTCGCCAAGGTAGAAATCCCTAGATTGGAAAGTAGACAAGTATAGTAATCACTGGATTGGACATAATGGAATTATGAGCGATGGCTCGAGGATTTTGGAAGTTCAAAGAGAATGTTTTGCTTAGTTATTTAAAGTTTCTATTATCATACATGTTATACCAGTAGATAAGTTGCATATGCATGCATGCTCTTCGATAACTTGTGCACAAGGTTTAGTTTCTTGAATAGTATCTGGGCATCTGGACCAATTTGACATAGGAGAACATGAATAGTTGTGCCGACGTCCTAGCATGGGTAATTCAGAAACTTTTGGTAGGGCTGGTTACCTGTACTGAAAAGATCGTTGTCTTACTAGGAATAGTCCACGATGGTTTGTCACTATTGACCATCATATAGTTAGGTTGTATGCTAATGATAATCTATTTGTAGGAACGAACTCATGACAAATATATACTTCATGAATGCTAACGATTGATGCAGTGACACACTTATAACACGGTTATATGTTATGATTGTTAACATTGATATAATAAAGGATGGAAGCCTTGGGTAAGATTTACTCTATCAAGCCTTGGGTAAGATCTACTCTGTTAATTAATGTTAAGGCAAGAAAAGAAAGAAAACATAATAATTTACCTACTCTCAAATGATTACCATATTGGTTTAGGTGAGTCGGATTAAGGCCTCTCGCTAGTACATTCTAGTGTATTGACCACCTCTTCCATAGGTGCAGGAAGTTGCTTGGATGTTCTGAAGCGTCTAGAACTCGGTTGGCAAATTTGAAGTTGTTCAGCTAAAATGTTTTTTTTGTTTATAAAGGACATAATATATGAAACATATGTTGATTAAATTATTTTCATAAGTTTAAGCCTTATGACATCGTTCATTGTAATACGACCCAATGTTTGTAGTTGAATTATTCTTTTGACCTAAGGGCTATTGTAATTTTGCTGCAAATTATCAATAAAAAGTATATCTTGTGTATGTCAACTTTTCTACTTAATTTTCTGTTGTAATGACTTTGATTCTGAGATTGTATTATCGATCATGCTTGTTTTTGTCTTATACTAGTATAATTTAGACTTGTACAATATCACGTCCAGTGATGAATTTCAGTTCTACGGTAACGAAGCGTGACAGTTCCGACCTAGACTCATCCTAAGAATAGATAAAATAATAAATCTATAATCTTACTCCTAAACCATGCTACGATTGTCGACAGACTAAGGAGTATCTGTATAGAAAATAATATAATATAACTAGGACAAGATATAACATCTCGGTGCACAAGTGAATATGAGTACCTCAGTACAATATTTGGACCAATACATTAAGGGCATCCTAGTAATATAGCACGAATATAATGTATATAGGTCAGGAACATGAACAATAAGGTAACTAATCGAATTTCATCATGATAAACATTTTCTCAAATCATCGCATGATCATAAATATCAAAATCTAGGTTACGAATGCTAGATAATGTAACAACCCCCAATATAGGATTTTTTGGGCGTACTAGATTGCACAATTAATCAGTTTATCTGCGTGTTATAATAATCAAATAATATTTATTACCTTACACGTAGTTTCGGGGGTTCTGCTGTCCGGACAACGGTCAAGGGTCGATGGGTGTAGTTCCCCTCGTAGGGTTCAGGGTCCTATCCCTCGAAAGCTATAAAACTTTAGATAGCAGGGCTAAGGGACAATGGGTAGGCACAAAGAAATGTTTTAGCGAAGGCTAAATGTCCTCACAACAAAACAACATATAAACGAGAACCACATCCTAAAAAATCAATAGGACAACATAATATTGTCATTATATTATTTTTCTCACAGAATAGTACACTAAAATTGGTGCAAAGTTTTTGTGTTCTCATAGTATATTGATGATATACTGCAAGAATACTGAAAGTAAACTGTCTGTACTGATATTGTACAAACAATAACTCAAGCTAGGATTTATGGTGTCCAAATTCTACCAAACTATCAACAAATAATTTCTAAATAGTTTGCGCAACTCGCAGGTGGTCCCATACAATAATTTAGGGATATGTTTTGAGAACAAAACCTAAGTATCATACCCAAATCCATAATTACATCCTAGTATCCTAAGATTTATCCCAAAACTAAATCCTAGCTCAACACCCAAATCCATCACATTCACATGAAAAATATCAAGAAAATTTAGAGAAAAGTTAAATGAAATGAATAAAACTAAGAAACAACAATATGAGTGAATTAATTATAAGAAAACTCAATTTATACCCAAGTACAAGATATACTTGTATTGAAAATCTAATACACATAGCTCTAGGTCTTCAAGTCACCCTCTTAGATGGGTCTAGAGACCACGACCTTGGCCTCAAGATTAGCTTCCAACAATTAGGCATTCCTAGGGTTGACTCAAGGAATAAGAAAGTGAAGTAGAGAAGGAAAAAAGAAAGAAAAAAGTGAATAAATGAAGAGAAATGGGGTTTATAAGGAGAGAGATAGAAAGAGAGAGGGCTGGTATAGGGGATCCATTGGGTGGCTAAAATGTCAACAATCCAATCCCCCACCTACTCACAACCTTACCCTAAAAACACAAGTGCGCAATGAGCAAGTGAGCAGCCCATCCGCAATGTTGACTACCTTAACAGCTTATAAATAATATATTGTCAGAATTCTGATAATTACTGACAATTTCATAATAGAATACTATTATTATTCTGTCTACTCAGGAAAATTTATATTTTTTGGGTACACCGGTCTATGTACGGGGCCTAGTACGGCTCCATCGCATTGCTAATGGTTTATCTAGGAGTCTAGGGTTGTTTATCTAGGAGTCTAGAGTAGTCTCTTATATAATTATTTTGTTGAAAAACTAAAATCTAAAATGAATTCCATAAGTCAGTTAATCAATTTTAGGCATGTGATTGTCTTACGGACGATTAGTTTATACGACACTCTTAGACTCTCTTCCAAGATACATGGATCCAGTATCGAGTATGGCTACTAGGAATACAAGTACATGATATCTTATCGGTACTAGATATATGATAAATATCAAGATACATGACACATGATAAATACCTGTAGATATATGGAAAATAGGAAGTAAAAATTATTATTCTTCTCTTGAGAAGTAAAGCGAGTTGCATATGAGCAAATATATAGCAAACTATCATGGGAGTAGCTTCCTTACCATGGGAGATCATGAGCAGATCGTCCTAAATTCCATTACATCTTGCAACACCATGTCATCTTTAGGATCCTTTTTCTTCTATTAATGTTGTGAGCAGTTTCTTATGATGTAGCCGAATTCGATAATATGTGATGCCCTTTTTCTTTATGTCGATCAAAATTGTTCTGCTCTTGATCCCTTATAAAGAGTTATTCTTTTTTTTACCCTCAGAAGTGTAGTGCCCCGTCTCGCTCAGTTCAACCGGAGGAATCGAAATGCAATGACGTTTAGACTTGGATATGCAACGACTTGCTCGAAATCCTACTCGGTCGAGGCAACTCCTTGCTCAGGTGGGTCGCTTCGATGAACTTGCCTCAGCTTGGCCTTGACACTAATAAATTGAAGTTTTTAATTGCACTGAGTAAGTATGCTAATAAAAGAGATGAATCCACATAGCTAAGGGAATAATCTCATTGAGTCAGATTGTGTAGAACATAGAAAATTTTACTTGTTGCCTAGATATCACTCCATGATGGTTTTCAAAAGTTGGTACTCGGTCCTTCAACTGCACATATTGAGTTAAGCAATGTAACGCCATGGGTTATCGATTTGTTGTCATTACAGGCACTGTCCTATGGTCTACGACATATATTGCCACACGTCCCCACGGTATCAAGGCTCGTCATATAGAGTATTACTTGGACGATAGTGTCACACAGAACACAATTGGTTTAAGGCACGAAACATGGTTGGTTCAATGAGAAGTATGCCACGGTCTATGGCAATTAAGGAACATATTTTGTTTTAGTTAAGTAGGAAGACAATGCAGTACCTCTTTCCTGAGTCATTTCAAAGAATAAAAAGTTCACATGACCATTTGTCGCCGAAGCGGTCCCTCATTTGGGAGTCTCCAACGAAGTATAAAAATCAAGGTTTATGAGCAAGATTTTGCAAAGGGTTTGAGTTATACAACAAATTAGGTCATACATTTATGTGAGCCTACATGTTCTCATAGGTGTGTGGTCTTAGACAACTTGTGCACATGGACGATGTTTCTTCGAACGAAAACTTGGGACCACAGGACCGATCCGGCAATGGATGTAACAGGGTATAACTGATGCTGGATAGGTAACCAGAAATTTAATGGGCTTTTAGTGGGGCTAGCTACCTACATTGATCGTCTCTTAGCTATGTCCAAGATGGCTTATCATGCCAGTAATATTTCTTATAGATGAGTCGGTGTGCTGAGCGGCAATCTGCAAGCACGTTGTCGGTTGAGTCATAAGAACTATAAGTACGACACTGATGAGTAAAGACATATATGCACAATTTACAACACAATAATTATGTAGCCTAAGATTTGGCTATAACAAAGGCATGTGCTTCGGCACGAGATATGGCATTAGATGTTTGATTCATTGACACAAGTTTACGATTATGGTTTGAGTCAGTTGTATGTCAAAACAAAAAAGACCGTAAGGCAAGTATGAATGGATTATACTGTGTTGCAAGGCATGACCTTGATGTTATCACAAATGGATCTTATGATACGGTCACGATGTTTGGAGAAATAGGTTTTATTGCACGGTCATAAGGCTTTGGAATACGATCACGTTGGTTGTAATATGAGGCAGCCGTGAGTCTACGTATTGAACATTGATCCTAAGAAAAGATTAAAAAGACCAAAAAAGAATAAGTTGTACTTACTAAAATAATGTATTGGTTTTTATATGGGTGGACGAGGGGCTCACTCACCAGTACGGTTGTATACTGACATCCTACCAGTTTTTATATACAGGTTCATGTATCAACAGTTCGGTACGGAGCTCGCTTGGATGCGGTGAGGCATGAAGTTCCTTAGTATTTCGAGACGTGCGGCCACGATGAATTCTTCACCTATTTGGGACATAATGTATAGACATCGCCTTCTGAAGCATTCACAAGTTGTAAGCCTAATGACATGTTTGTTGTAATAAGAGATGAGAGAGAGCATATTGAATTATATACAGAGAGAGTGCGCTTGAGTGATTGTAATCTTGGCCTTGTGCCGCTTGTAAATTTTGTTGATTATTAAATAAAGATCATTTTATTTCTATACATCTTATGCTATTCAAGTTTTTTGCTCGGGACTTCTGTGCGACGACCGCATCGCGTAGCCTATAATCGGCCGTTATAGACTTGTCTTATGCGGGTGCAACCTAGGCTTGTACGAAATCACGCCCTAGCAAGGATGATCAGTTCTGCGAAACCGGAACATGACATAATAGGATCAGAGCGCGGCTCTGTCCTTGGACTTTCGATTGAATTCTTTTGAACTCTGATGCTGTTGCTTCTATAATCAATGTTATTGGTGCTCTCTCTTAATGTTTTACGATGTTCCATACAATAAGTCTATTTATTTTGTAAAATCTATAAAGAAAAAATTAGTTGAAAAAAGATGGTTTCACGTAAGGTATAATTGACTGAGTTGAACTGGACAAGATACACCACGATTTGCATCGACGTTAGCAAAGTCATGTGTGGGATAAAAATATTTTTGGTTTGGAATGATTATGGCTCGATCCATGAGATTTTTGGTAGTTAACGATAGAGGTACTATCGAATGACGATATCGTCGATACGATATACATGAATCATGCTTGGGATTTTGTGGAATGGTTCGAACAAAGATTCAAAGTGATCAGTTGTGATTAGAATAATCGTTTCACGAATTTGTTACGTGACTTTATCCCTGATTGGTTTATGGGATAGCCTTGGGGATGTTGATCGATTAAAGATCAGGGTACGAATGAGTTTATCAGCATGCGCTGTGATAGTGCAAAGACTTAGAATGTGTATCAAAATATTTGTCATAACATTAGATGTTTCACATGAGTTTGGGTTCAGATGAATAAGAAGCAACGTGCATCAGGCTAGGATTACGCTGATTACAAAATACGAAAAGGTGGAGTCGATAGATTAAAATTGAAGAAAAGTTAAGGTGTAACGAATGGATGACTCTCTCGAGGAATCAATATAAATCATATACGAAAAGTTACTACGATTGGAAGTTAGCGTGCATGGAAATAATATAAAGATACGAAAATGACTCCGAAGATTTTAAATGAAATTGTTCGATGACTTGAATTAGTATAGAATGATATAATCAAAGGAATATATTGCTCGATGACTTAAGTTAGACATATAGACATGTGTTATTTTGATTTGAACAAATTGATGACATACCAAAATTGATCTCGAATCTCGAGGAATAGAATCGTATATCCGGTTGGATGATAGTATTAGTTGCACGACTCGAATTTTGATGCAAAGGAAGATCGTCAGATTATGTATATCATTGATGGTATTGAGGTATATCAAAGATCGATATGCGATAACTCATGGGTACTCTGATTCGAGGAATGATGACCGTATATAATGTTGTTGTTCAAATGGATTCTATACCTTAGAATTTTGATAGAAATGAATGTTTGGATGACTTGATAAGATGAACTTGAAGTATATATGAATAGATGATAGTCAGACTATGCAAAATAAAAATGTTGACAAATTAGATGATCGTAAATGTTGTCATGCCCCGATCACGCAGAGTCCTTTCGTCCTCGCTTCGGACTCTTTGATGTAGGAAATAAATCGTAAAGCAGAATACTCTAGAGGGGGGATGAATAGAGTAGGCAGCGGAATATTGCTAATTAAAAGCTTGTTAGCAGTTAGATCACAGATATAATAATAATCACAAAAAGTAAATGACAGAATTTAAAAGTGATCAGAAGGCAAACGCAAACACCGAAATTTATACTGGTTTCCCTCTGGTGAGGACTAGTCCAGTCGGTAGAACTCTTGCTACCAGTTGAATCCACTATTTGCAAAACCGCAAGTTTTCTTACGAAGTCCTTGCAACTTCTACAACGCGAGCTTTGATACGAAGAACTCGTCCAACTTCAATTGTGAAGAGGTATTCTTCTATCAAGCCTTCTGATTACAATCACTCAGAAACTTCTAGACCGCACCGTACTGACAAATCGACTAGAGGATTGTAACTGGCTTGGGATCTGAAAATTAAAGCTCGAAAAAAACTCTTTGGAAGACAGTAGGATTTAAATAGAGAGAAGATTGAAAGTGAATGAATATTTTAAAATGATCGAAATCCTTCTCTATTTATAGGAGTTCCAAAGACAGAATTCTGACAGAATTCGGGCAGAACTCGATGAGCAAATCTCGGTCAAATCCGCAACTACAGGAGGACCAAGTTCCAAGGAATTCAAAAATCAAAATGGCCACTAACCGAACTCTGGCCGAAGTCTGGCTGAACTCTGGCCGAGTTCTATCAGGGTTTGGTTAGGGTTTTTCAAAATAGATTTTGGGGAATTTTGAAAACCTTTTTGGAGCTTTTGTAAATACGAATGTTTTTCAAAACTAAGGACATTTTAAAAACATTTTGAAATCATTTTGGACTAGCCTATTTGCCAGTACGACTCGGTGTACAATGTATTTCTAGACTCAATAAAATAAAAGATTACATTGCTCAAAGAAATACGGACTCGAACAGGCAAACAACACTTTGGTCTTGAACTGAGTAGATAGCCGTTCTTGATCATGTACAAGTGTCCGAGATATCCTGACTAGCTCCATATATCGAGACAGAGTTTGATCAATTATTAAAATCAGTTTGACCATATGACCAATAGGCCAACAATCTCTCCCATTTTGATAATTGACAAACTATGAATGATATAACTTCTTTTGAGATAAGATACCACAAAAATTGTTCAAAATTGTTCAATCCCTGTATTATTCTCAAAACAAAATGTTAGATCCTTTTTCTCCCCCGTTGTCACTTAGCAAAATAATTACGAAGAAATAGGCTCCCCCGCAATTAATGCATAAGCTACAACAGTAAAGAAACACAAGAAAATAATATCTCATGCAGTGAGAATATACAAGACATAACATAGAAGTATTTCACAGGCAGTTTATAATATAGAAGCAGATAAAGATGCTATAAAGAATAAATAAACTGATATGAAAGATAAACTACGCATCCCATAAAAATAAAATGATGTTCAAGAGACATCAAGAAATATCCAGTACAAGTCCTAAAAAAATTGATAATAAAAGCTAAAAAAAAAGAAACTTAGAATGTCGGAGCATTTCCAAGTGTATAGTAGACAATAACTAAGTCTCAAAATCAGCTAATACATCATCATCATCACATCTCCTCATCATCCTCATCATCATCATCAGCTGCAGCACCACCATGTCCAGAAGGACCAGCTCTAGAAGTACCAGCTCTAAAAGTGCGAGGAGTGGCGCCAGCGTAAAACTCACCGACATAGTCTCGAGGAGGGGCACGAGCAGTACGATACCAATCATAAGCATTACTGGGCTGAAAGTAGGTATGAACAGACTCATCCTCACAGCGGTAACCAGAAAAGACTGGATCTCTAGGAATAGAACCGGCAGAATGTCCAGTCTAAGCAAATCGGAGATCAGCTAAAGAATTTGCTATCGCCTGATAACGAGTGACATCGCGGAACTCACATTCGCGGGCCATATCCGTCATCGAGACGTACAAATCAGAAAGATGCTGGTGTATGCCATCAAAGGTCATGGCATACTGCTGAGTAGGTGGAGGAGATGGAGCAGTAGGAAGAGCAGCAGCAGTCATACTATGACGAGATAGCTTAAGAAACTTGGGCTCATGGTCTTGAGTACAAGTTGACAGATTAATTTCAAAACGCTGGAAGATACGTGGGAGAATCATCGCATAAGAGAGATTTCTATCTCTTGCACGACAACGTCCCATCATCTGGATAATAGTCTTAGGGGCAGAAAAAGGAATCCCCTTAAGAATATGATACATAGCAGACAGCTCAAGTGATGTGACATCATCCTTTGAAGTAGACTTCGGAAGGAGAGTAGAGTAGATGATGCGATTCAATTCATAACTAAACAAGTTCAAGTTATTAGCCTTGAACTTTCCAGAGCGAACTCGATCAGGGGCACAGAGTTTAGCTTTGAAACTAGCAAGTGTCGTGCCGTCGGGGAAATCAAATTCAGTGATATCATCAAGCGGTGCACCTTCGTTAGAAATACCAAGGATTTCCGCTAAGAGGACATCATTGAACTCGATATCTAGTCTGCCAACACGAGTACTTACGTCAAACATGTTTAGTATGATATTGCAATAGAAAAGTCTAATGGCATTAGTAGCTACCGGGAAATAAAGTTTAGCAAAGTGTTGTAACCCTAATGCCTCAAAATAAGGGCGGTAATCAGGAAACACAGTCCATTTGATAGGAGCGCCTGTGCATATGGATCTCATAGAAAAGTCTCTATACCACAGAAGGGCTTGATCTAGGGTTTGAAAATAAAATCCATCGAACGTGCCATCGCTCGATTGAACTGGCGAAAAGAGGAAATCCGTGTGTGGATTTGAAGATGATCCTTCCTTACTAGGATTGGTCGTCTTCTTCCTCTTGAAGGGGTTGAATCCCTTAGACATTGTGCAAATAAAGTAAATATACACGAATTTGAGAGGAGAAATACGGAGTTATACCTTCCGAGATTCAAGTATGTTGTAGAGGACAACGATCTCCGCACGAATCCAAAATTTGGATAGATTTCACCACGTAGATTGGAAGAAACGAAGTGGTGAAGAACTAGGGTTTGGAGAGCTTCGCACGGCTTCTGTTGCTGTGGAAGAGGTTTTAGAAGCAATCAATAAGAATAGGCTCTCGGGTTCTGGTTATATAACCAGATACCACTAACCGAGCTCGGGCCGAATTCGGTCTGAGCTTTGGCCGAATTCGTCTAGGGGTTCTGTTAGTTGGTTTGGGCCACTTTCTTTTTCATTGACTCATTTCAAAAATTTAATTCAAAGATTAGTAATTTCAACCTTCAATTAATATAATTAATATTATTTTATAGATTAAATTTCGTTACATAGCGACTGTCTCAGATTAGCTGTAGGAGTACTGTCCCAGCTGGCGGAGGTTCCCCGGGGAACGCTTATATACCGCTTCGCTTCAACCATAGTTGTGGTGACAGACAGACTCTTTATTGGCTTGTCTCTAACACAGTTTTTGCGTATTGAAATATAATCATAAAATAAAATTAATTAACATTATTGACGTCCAAAATTCCTAATTCTCGACGTAAATAATTGAAACGATCTTCTGCTAGAGGTTTTGTGAAGATGTCAGCTAATTGATTCTCAGTGTCTATGTATACAAGGTCAATATCTCCATTCTGATGATAATCTCTAAGAAAATGATGTCGGATCTCGATATGCTTAGTACGAGAGTGACATACTGGATTCTTAGTCAAATTAATAGAACTAGTATTATCACAGAAAATGGGTATATGTATAAAAAGCAATCCATAGTCTTCTAAGGTTTGTTTCATCCACAAAATTTGTGCACAACAACATCCTGCGGCGATATACTCAGCCTCTGTTGTTGACAATGCAACAGAATTTTGCTTTTTACTAAACCAAGAGACTAGAGCTTTTCCTAGGAAATGACAAGTGCCGCTAGTACTTTTTCTATCAACCTTGCATCCGACAAAATCAGCATCGGAATAACCGGTTAGGTCAAACGACGTGGTTTTGGGATACCATAAGCCGACAAAAGAAGTGCCTTTAAGGTATCGAAAGATATGCTTAACTGCGCACAGATGTGATTCCTTAGGATTGGCTTGAAAACGAGCACATAAGAAAACACTAAACATAATGTCTGGTCGATTGGCAGTTAAATAAAGTAAGCTACCGATCATACCTCGATACTTACGTATGTCGACAGGTTTGCCTTGTTCATTAATATCAAGCTTGGTTGAAGTCGCCATTGGAGTGCTAAGTGGCTTTGCTGCTTCCATGTCGAACTTCTTTAGTAGATCTTTTGTATACTTAGCTTGATTTATGAACGTCCCATTGTTGGTTTGTTTGATTTGCAGTCCGAGAAAGAACTTCAGCTCTCCCATCATGCTCATCTTAAACTCATTCTGCATACACTTTGAGAATTCTTGACAAAGAAATTCATCAGTACATCCAAAGGTAATATCATCTACATAGATTTGAATCAAAAGAATATTATTATTCAAAGACTTTATAAACAAAGTAGTGTCAACCTTTTCCTTTGAAAAAACCGTTATCAAGTAAAAAAGAGCTTAGACGATTATACCAAGCACGAGGGGCTTGTTTCAAATCGTATAGAGCTTTCTTCAACTTGAAAACATATTCAAGAAATTTGAAATCAGTAAAACCGGGTGGTTGAGCTACATAAACCTCTTCTTTTATAAAACCAATTAAAAATGCGCTTTTGACATCCATTCGAAATAATTTAAAATTATGAAAATATGCAAATGCACATAACATGCAAATTGATTCTAATCTCGCAACTGGGGCATAAGTCTCATAGAAGTCGATACCTTCTTCCTGATTGTATCCTTGAGCTACGAGTCGAGCCTTATTGCGAGTCACTAAACCATTCTCGTTTAGTTTATTTCGGAATACCCATCGGGTGCCAATGACCGGATGATCAATAGGCTTGGAAACAAGTTCCCAAACTTGATTCCGTTCAAATTAGTTTAATTTCTCTTGCATAGCATCTATCCAAAAATTATTACTACATGCTTCATCAATATTTTTGGGTTCAAACTGAGATACAAAAGCAACACAAGAAGCTATATTTTTATTAGAGGAGCGAGTACTTACACCTTTGGTAATCTTACCAATTACCAAATCCTTTGGATGATTAGCCGTGAACTTCAATCTTTTTGGCAGACTCCGAAGGTAGCTGGTTCCTAGATCTTCTCTTGGAGGATCAGCTGGTGCTTTGCTGGGTACATTGAGATCTTCGTCATTGTCATCGATTGTCGTTTGATTTAGTTCATCAAAGGTGACATTGATCGACTCTTCGATGATCATAGTTCTTTTATTGAAGACTCTGTATCCTTTGCTTTTGCCCGCATAACCTAAAAATATACCTTCATCGGCCTTTTCATCAAACTTTCCCAAATTATCTTTAGTATTAAGAATAAAACATTTACAACCAAATATTCTAAAATATGAAACTGATGGAATTCTATCAAACCATAACTCAAATGGAGTCTTCTTCGATTTGGGTCGAATTAGAACTCTATTGAGAACAAAACAAGCTGTATTGACAGCTTCAGCCCACAAATACTTGGGTAGACTAAACTGGTTTAACATTACTCTGGCCATTTCGGATAGAGTTCTGTTCTTACGTTCTAAAACTCCATTTTGTTGTGGAGTCCTAGGGCAGAAGAATTCGTGTATAAAACTATGTGTGTCACAAAATTGCTCAAACTCTGCATTCTCGAATTCGCCTCCATGATCGCTTCTAATACGAGTGATCATGTAACCTTTTTCATTCTGTACTTTCTTGCAGAAGATGACAAATTCCGATAATGCATCATTTTTGCGTGTCAGAAAATATACCCACGTGTATCTAGAATAATCATCTACAATTACAAAAGCATATAGCTTACCTTCGAGACTAGCAACTCTGCTAGGACCAAATAAGTCCATATGTAGTCATTGTAGAGGTCTAGTAGTACATACAACATTTACTAACTTGAAAGAGGATCGAGTAGCTTTGTTCTTTTCACATTGACTGCATACCGCATCCTTCTTGAATGTAATGTCCGGTAAACCGCGTACTAGCTTCTTTGTGGATAATCTGGAAATAGTATCCATATTTGTATGACCGAGTCTCATATGCCACAGATGACTCTCATCGCTTTTAGCCATTAAACATCTACCTGAAATGTTAGTATCTTCCAACAAATAGAAAACATATATATTGTCTTCTCTAATACCTTCAAATATAGTATTACCAGTTGAACTATCAATAATAGTACATTTGTCTTTTACGAAGTTAATACCATAACCGTAATCAGCTAAATGGCTTATGCTGAGCAGATTATGTTTTAACTCAGTAACAAGGCAAACATCTTTAATTACTGGATAAGGAGCTTTACCAATATCACCAATACCGATTATATACCCTTTTAAATTATTGCCGAAGGAGACATATCCTTCTTTATTCCTCTTCGACAGTATTGCGAATAATGAAACGTCACCGGTCATGTGCCGTGAGCAACCGCTGTCGAGGATCCATTTGCTTCTAGCATGTGAAGGGTGTCCCACCTACAAAACAATTTGCAGATGAAACTATTGGTACCTATTTCTTGTAGGGTCCTGACTGGTTAGCTTTCGGTATCCATGCATAAATATTTAAATCTACTAGCTTTCTGATTCTACATGCAGAAGATATATGACCAATGAGGCCACAATAATGACATTTAGCATGTTGAATATTGAAAGCTGAGTGATGTGTATGGTTGGTAGGTTTAGGTTTTCTAGTATAGAAGATAGCATGCCTATTATCTTGTTTGGGCATAACCTTTTTAGGCAAAGGTTTGATAGGGTTAGGTCTGACAGTGTTAGGTTTGGAAATGTTCTGATTTTTCGGTAAGTGACACGTGTTAGGGTAGGAAGCAGCAGTCTCAGGCTGTTTTCCTAACCTAATTTCCAATCTTTTGGAAGTGTCATATAACTTAGTATAGTCAGAAGTGAGTGCTTCCATTCTGACTTGTGCACTTTGAAGACTTTTCTTCTCTTTAGAAAGTTCTTCTTTCAGTTGGTCAATAAACTTGTCTTTTTCTTCGGATGACTTGGTAGTCTCGTGTAATAAGAGCTTAATAGAAGAAAGCTCACCAGACTCACTAACATTATCTTTAACCTCAGCTAGTAGGTCGGTAAGTCTTCCTATTTCACCTTTGTACTCTTTGAGTACCTTCTTAGAGGTCTGATATTGCTACGCAGTTTCCTGTAATCACTTATCAGTTCACAGAAGGCTTCTCCTAATTGCTCAAAGGTGAAGTCATCATATGTATCAACTATAGGTTCAGAGAGTACCTGATCGGATGCCATAAAGCATACATTTGCAGCATCTTCTGATTGTTCATCTTCTGAGTCGCTGGCTTCACTTTCATGCCATATGCTGGTGTTGGCATACTTCCGAGATGTTGATCTCTTCAGGTTCCCTTTCTTGTATCTGTTGCTCTTCTTGCTTGTTGATATATTTATAGGACAGTCCTTTTCATGTGTCCTTTCTTCTTGCAGCCGTAGCAGACAGCGTCATCTTGATACCAGCTGTTGTCGCCATTGTTCTCTTTTGTCTTCTTTTCATATCTCAAGAATCTTTTGAATTTTCTTGCAAGGAGTGCTTGATCTTCAGCATCAGATTCACTGTTGTCTGAATCATCTTCAGCAGATCTTCTATGCTGAGCCTTGAAAGCGATCGTCTTTTCCTTTGGTGCAGGCTCTTCAAAGTCTTGCAGCTCTAGTTCATGAGTGAGTAGCTTACCCATGAGTACTTCAAGTGTCATGGTAGTGAGGTCGTTTCCTTCAATGATTGCAGTAGCCTTCGAAATCCAGTTCTTTGTAAGTGCTCGCAGGAGTTTGCGAATCTTTTCATGGTTACTGTAATCTTTGCCTAAGGGGGACAAAGGATTTACAATATCCAAGAATCTTTCGAACATCTGAGTAACTGTTTCGTTGGGCTTCATCTTGAATACCTCATACTCTTGAGTAAGTCTGCTGACCTTTGATTCTTTGACTTGAGTTGTTCCCTCATGTGTGACTTCAAGAAGTTTCCATACTTTATTTGCAGTTGTACAGATAGACACCCTGTTAAATTCAGTTCTGTCTAAAGCACAAAATAAAGCGTTAATAGCACGTGCGTCAAGACTGGCCTTTTTCTTTTCTTCCTCTGTATATCTGTTATGGGATTTTTCAGTTAAAACTCCATCAACATTTATACGAGGTGGCTTTTGATAGCCATCAATAACAATAGACCATAAATCAAAATCAAGAGATTTCAGAAAGAAACTCATACGTGTTTTCCAATAAGTGTAGTTTGTGCCGTCAAACAGTGGAGGTCTGTTTGTGGCTTGGCCTTCACTTGTGAATTTCACTGTTGCCATGTGTAAAGCTGTGATCTATATAAAATTTAATATAACTGCAGTTTTACCTTGCTTTACCTGTATAACCTGCTCTGATACCAATTGTAGGAACGGAATCGTAAAGCAGAATACTCCAGAGGGGGGGTGAATAGAGTAGACAGCAGAATATTGCTAATTAAAAGCTTGTTAGCAGTTAGATCACAGATATAATAATAATTACAAAAAGTAAATGACAGAATTTAAAAGTGATCAGAAGGCAAACGCAAACACCGAGATTTATACTGGTTTCCTCTGGTGAGGACTAGTCCAGTCGGTAGAACTCTTGCTACCAGTTGAATCCACTATTTGCAAAACCGTAAGTTTTCTTACGAAGTCCTTGCAACTTCTACAACGCGAGCTTTGATACGAAGAACTCGTCCAACTTCAATTGTGAAGAGGTATTCTTCTATCAAGCCTTCTGATTATAATCACTCAGAAACTTCTAGACCGTACAGCACTGGCAAATCGACTAGAGGATTGTAACTGGCTTGGGATCTAAAAATTAAAGCTCAAAAAAAACTCTTTGGAAGACAGTAGGCTTTAAATAGAGAGAAGATTGAAAGTGAGTGAGTGTTTTAAAATGATCGAAATCCTTCTCTATTTATAGGAGTTCCAAAGACAGAATTCTGGCAGAATTCGGACAGAATTCGGGCAGAACTCGATGAGAAAATCTCGGTCAAATAAGTAACTGCAGGAGAACCAAGTTCCAAGGAATTCAAAAATCAAAACGGCCACTAACCGAACTCTAGCCGAGTTCTGTCAGGGTTTGGTTAGGGTTTTTTAAAATAGATTTTGGGGAATTTTAAAAATCTTTTTGGAGCTTTTATAAATACGAATGTTTTTCAAAACTAAGAAAATTTTAAAAACATTTTGAAATCATTTTGGTATAGCCTATTTGCCAGTACGATTCGGTGTACAATGTATTTCTAGACTCAATAAAATAAAAGATTACATTGCTCAAAGAAATACGGACTCAAACAGGCAAACAAACACTTCGGTCTTGAACTGAGTAGATA
>JANAVB010005799.1:3820934-3910934 GCA_029216955.1 Iris pallida
ACTCTGATGCTGTTGCTTCTATAATCAATGTTATTGGTGCTCTCTTAATGTTTTACGATGTTCCATACAATAAGTCTATTTATTTTGTAAAATCTATAAGAAAAAATTAGTTGAAAAAAGATGGTTTCACGTAAGGTATAATTGACTGAGTTGAACTGGACAAGATACACCACGATTTGCATCGACGTTAGCAAAGTCATGTGTGGGATAAAATATTTTTGGTTTGGAATGATTATGGCTCGATCCATGAGATTTTGGTAGTTAACGATAGAGGTACTATCGAATGACGATATCGTCGATACGATATACATGAATCATGCTTGGGATTTGTGGAATGGTTCGAACAAAGATTCAAAGTGATCAGTTGTGATTAGAATAATCGTTTCACGAATTTGTTACGTGACTTTATCCCTGATTGGTTTATGGGATAGCCTTGGGGATGTTGATCGATTAAAGATCAGGGTACGAATGAGTTTATCAGCATGCGCTGTGATAGTGCAAAGACTTAGAATGTGTATCAAAATATTTGTCATAACATTAGATGTTTCACATGAGTTTGGGTTCAGATGAATAAGAAGCAACGTGCATCAGGCTAGGATTACGCTGATTACAAAATACGAAAAGGTGGAGTCGATAGATTAAAATTGAAGAAAAGTTAAGGTGTAACGAATGGATGACTCTCTCGAATCAATATAAATCATATACGAAAAGTTACTACGATTGGAAGTTAGCGTGCATGGAAATAATATAAGATACGAAAATGACTCCGAAGATTTTAAATGAAATTGTTCGATGACTTGAATTAGTATAGAATGATATAATCAAAGGAATATATTGCTCGATGACTTAAGTTAGACATATAGACATGTGTTATTTTGATTTGAACAAATTGATGACATACCAAAATTGATCTCGAATCTCGAGGAATAGAATCGTATATCCGGTTGGATGATAGTATTAGTTGCACGACTCGAATTTTGATGCAAAGGAAGATCGTCAGATTATGTATATCATTGATGGTATTGAGGTATATCAAAGATCGATATGCGATAACTCATGGGTACTCTGATTCGAGGAATGATGACCGTATATAATGTTGTTGTTCAATGGATTCTATACCTTAGAATTTTGATAGAAATGAATGTTTGGATGACTTGATAAGATGAACTTGAAGTATATATGAATAGATGATAGTCAGACTATGCAAAATAAAAATGTTGACAAATTAGATGATCGTAAATGTTGTCATGCCCCGATCACGCAGAGTCCTTTCGTCCTCGCTTCGGACTCTTTGATGTAGGAAATAAATCGTAAAGCAGAATACTCTAGAGGGGGGATGAATAGAGTAGGCAGCGGAATATTGCTAATTAAAAGCTTGTTAGCAGTTAGATCACAGATATAATAATCACAAAAAGTAAATGACAGAATTTAAAAGTGATCAGAAGGCAAACGCAAACACCGAAATTTATACTGGTTTCCCTCTGGTGAGGACTAGTCCAGTCGGTAGAACTCTTGCTACCAGTTGAATCCACTATTTGCAAAACCGCAAGTTTTCTTACGAAGTCCTTGCAACTTCTACAACGCGAGCTTTGATACGAAGAACTCGTCCAACTTCAATTGTGAAGAGGTATTCTTCTATCAAGCCTTCTGATTACAATCACTCAGAAACTTCTAGACCGCACCGTACTGACAAATCGACTAGAGGATTGTAACTGGCTTGGGATCTGAAAATTAAAGCTCGAAAAAAACTCTTTGGAAGACAGTAGGATTTAAATAGAGAGAAGATTGAAAGTGAATGAATATTTTAAAATGATCGAAATCCTTCTCTATTTATAGGAGTTCCAAAGACAGAATTCTGACAGAATTCGGGCAGAACTCGATGAGCAAATCTCGGTCAAATCCGCAACTACAGGAGGACCAAGTTCCAAGGAATTCAAAAATCAAAATGGCCACTAACCGAACTCTGGCCGAAGTCTGGCTGAACTCTGGCCGAGTTCTATCAGGGTTTGGTTAGGGTTTTTCAAAATAGATTTTGGGGAATTTTGAAAACCTTTTTGGAGCTTTTGTAAATACGAATGTTTTTCAAAACTAAGGACATTTTAAAAACATTTTGAAATCATTTTGGACTAGCCTATTTGCCAGTACGACTCGGTGTACAATGTATTTCTAGACTCAATAAAATAAAAGATTACATTGCTCAAAGAAATACGGACTCGAACAGGCAAACAACACTTTGGTCTTGAACTGAGTAGATAGCCGTTCTTGATCATGTACAAGTGTCCGAGATATCCTGACTAGCTCCATATATCGAGACAGAGTTTGATCAATTATTAAAATCAGTTTGACCATATGACCAATAGGCCAACAATCTCTCCCATTTTGATAATTGACAAACTATGAATGATATAACTTCTTTTGAGATAAGATACCACAAAAATTGTTCAAAATTGTTCAATCCCTGTATTATTCTCAAAACAAAATGTTAGATCCTTTTTCTCCCCCGTTGTCACTTAGCAAAATAATTACGAAGAAATAGGCTCCCCCGCAATTAATGCATAAGCTACAACAGTAAAGAAACACAAGAAAATAATATCTCATGCAGTGAGAATATACAAGACATAACATAGAAGTATTTCACAGGCAGTTTATAATATAGAAGCAGATAAAGATGCTATAAAGAATAAATAAACTGATATGAAAGATAAACTACGCATCCCATAAAAATAAAATGATGTTCAAGAGACATCAAGAAATATCCAGTACAAGTCCTAAAAAAATTGATAATAAAAGCTAAAAAAAAAGAAACTTAGAATGTCGGAGCATTTCCAAGTGTATAGTAGACAATAACTAAGTCTCAAAATCAGCTAATACATCATCATCATCACATCTCCTCATCATCCTCATCATCATCATCAGCTGCAGCACCACCATGTCCAGAAGGACCAGCTCTAGAAGTACCAGCTCTAAAAGTGCGAGGAGTGGCGCCAGCGTAAAACTCACCGACATAGTCTCGAGGAGGGGCACGAGCAGTACGATACCAATCATAAGCATTACTGGGCTGAAAGTAGGTATGAACAGACTCATCCTCACAGCGGTAACCAGAAAAGACTGGATCTCTAGGAATAGAACCGGCAGAATGTCCAGTCTAAGCAAATCGGAGATCAGCTAAAGAATTTGCTATCGCCTGATAACGAGTGACATCGCGGAACTCACATTCGCGGGCCATATCCGTCATCGAGACGTACAAATCAGAAAGATGCTGGTGTATGCCATCAAAGGTCATGGCATACTGCTGAGTAGGTGGAGGAGATGGAGCAGTAGGAAGAGCAGCAGCAGTCATACTATGACGAGATAGCTTAAGAAACTTGGGCTCATGGTCTTGAGTACAAGTTGACAGATTAATTTCAAAACGCTGGAAGATACGTGGGAGAATCATCGCATAAGAGAGATTTCTATCTCTTGCACGACAACGTCCCATCATCTGGATAATAGTCTTAGGGGCAGAAAAAGGAATCCCCTTAAGAATATGATACATAGCAGACAGCTCAAGTGATGTGACATCATCCTTTGAAGTAGACTTCGGAAGGAGAGTAGAGTAGATGATGCGATTCAATTCATAACTAAACAAGTTCAAGTTATTAGCCTTGAACTTTCCAGAGCGAACTCGATCAGGGGCACAGAGTTTAGCTTTGAAACTAGCAAGTGTCGTGCCGTCGGGGAAATCAAATTCAGTGATATCATCAAGCGGTGCACCTTCGTTAGAAATACCAAGGATTTCCGCTAAGAGGACATCATTGAACTCGATATCTAGTCTGCCAACACGAGTACTTACGTCAAACATGTTTAGTATGATATTGCAATAGAAAAGTCTAATGGCATTAGTAGCTACCGGGAAATAAAGTTTAGCAAAGTGTTGTAACCCTAATGCCTCAAAATAAGGGCGGTAATCAGGAAACACAGTCCATTTGATAGGAGCGCCTGTGCATATGGATCTCATAGAAAAGTCTCTATACCACAGAAGGGCTTGATCTAGGGTTTGAAAATAAAATCCATCGAACGTGCCATCGCTCGATTGAACTGGCGAAAAGAGGAAATCCGTGTGTGGATTTGAAGATGATCCTTCCTTACTAGGATTGGTCGTCTTCTTCCTCTTGAAGGGGTTGAATCCCTTAGACATTGTGCAAATAAAGTAAATATACACGAATTTGAGAGGAGAAATACGGAGTTATACCTTCCGAGATTCAAGTATGTTGTAGAGGACAACGATCTCCGCACGAATCCAAAATTTGGATAGATTTCACCACGTAGATTGGAAGAAACGAAGTGGTGAAGAACTAGGGTTTGGAGAGCTTCGCACGGCTTCTGTTGCTGTGGAAGAGGTTTTAGAAGCAATCAATAAGAATAGGCTCTCGGGTTCTGGTTATATAACCAGATACCACTAACCGAGCTCGGGCCGAATTCGGTCTGAGCTTTGGCCGAATTCGTCTAGGGGTTCTGTTAGTTGGTTTGGGCCACTTTCTTTTTCATTGACTCATTTCAAAAATTTAATTCAAAGATTAGTAATTTCAACCTTCAATTAATATAATTAATATATTTTATAGATTAAATTTCGTTACATAGCGACTGTCTCAGATTAGCTGTAGGAGTACTGTCCCAGCTGGCGGAGGTTCCCCGGGGAACGCTTATATACCGCTTCGCTTCAACCATAGTTGTGGTGACAGACAGACTCTTTATTGGCTTGTCTCTAACACAGTTTTTGCGTATTGAAATATAATCATAAAATAAAATTAATTAACATTATTGACGTCCAAAATTCCTAATTCTCGACGTAAATAATTGAAACGATCTTCTGCTAGAGGTTTTGTGAAGATGTCAGCTAATTGATTCTCAGTGTCTATGTATACAAGGTCAATATCTCCATTCTGATGATAATCTCTAAGAAAATGATGTCGGATCTCGATATGCTTAGTACGAGAGTGACATACTGGATTCTTAGTCAATTAATAGAACTAGTATTATCACAGAAAATGGGTATATGTATAAAAAGCAATCCATAGTCTTCTAAGGTTTGTTTCATCCACAAAATTTGTGCACAACAACATCCTGCGGCGATATACTCAGCCTCTGTTGTTGACAATGCAACAGAATTTTGCTTTTTACTAAACCAAGAGACTAGAGCTTTTCCTAGGAAATGACAAGTGCCGCTAGTACTTTTTCTATCAACCTTGCATCCGACAAAATCAGCATCGGAATAACCGGTTAGGTCAAACGACGTGGTTTTGGGATACCATAAGCCGACAAAAGAAGTGCCTTTAAGGTATCGAAAGATATGCTTAACTGCGCACAGATGTGATTCCTTAGGATTGGCTTGAAAACGAGCACATAAGAAAACACTAAACATAATGTCTGGTCGATTGGCAGTTAAATAAAGTAAGCTACCGATCATACCTCGATACTTACGTATGTCGACAGGTTTGCCTTGTTCATTAATATCAAGCTTGGTTGAAGTCGCCATTGGAGTGCTAAGTGGCTTTGCTGCTTCCATGTCGAACTTCTTTAGTAGATCTTTTGTATACTTAGCTTGATTTATGAACGTCCCATTGTTGGTTTGTTTGATTTGCAGTCCGAGAAAGAACTTCAGCTCTCCCATCATGCTCATCTTAAACTCATTCTGCATACACTTTGAGAATTCTTGACAAAGAAATTCATCAGTACATCCAAAGGTAATATCATCTACATAGATTTGAATCAAAAGAATATTATTATTCAAAGACTTTATAAACAAAGTAGTGTCAACCTTTTCCTTTGAAAAACCGTTATCAAGTAAAAAAGAGCTTAGACGATTATACCAAGCACGAGGGGCTTGTTTCAAATCGTATAGAGCTTTCTTCAACTTGAAAACATATTCAAGAAATTTGAAATCAGTAAAACCGGGTGGTTGAGCTACATAAACCTCTTCTTTTATAAAACCAATTAAAAATGCGCTTTTGACATCCATTCGAAATAATTTAAAATTATGAAAATATGCAAATGCACATAACATGCAAATTGATTCTAATCTCGCAACTGGGGCATAAGTCTCATAGAAGTCGATACCTTCTTCCTGATTGTATCCTTGAGCTACGAGTCGAGCCTTATTGCGAGTCACTAAACCATTCTCGTTTAGTTTATTTCGGAATACCCATCGGGTGCCAATGACCGGATGATCAATAGGCTTGGAAACAAGTTCCCAAACTTGATTCCGTTCAAATTAGTTTAATTTCTCTTGCATAGCATCTATCCAAAAATTATTACTACATGCTTCATCAATATTTTTGGGTTCAAACTGAGATACAAAAGCAACACAAGAAGCTATATTTTTATTAGAGGAGCGAGTACTTACACCTTTGGTAATCTTACCAATTACCAAATCCTTTGGATGATTAGCCGTGAACTTCAATCTTTTTGGCAGACTCCGAAGGTAGCTGGTTCCTAGATCTTCTCTTGGAGGATCAGCTGGTGCTTTGCTGGGTACATTGAGATCTTCGTCATTGTCATCGATTGTCGTTTGATTTAGTTCATCAAAGGTGACATTGATCGACTCTTCGATGATCATAGTTCTTTTATTGAAGACTCTGTATCCTTTGCTTTTGCCCGCATAACCTAAAAATATACCTTCATCGGCCTTTTCATCAAACTTTCCCAAATTATCTTTAGTATTAAGAATAAACATTTACAACCAAATATTCTAAAATATGAAACTGATGGAATTCTATCAAACCATAACTCAAATGGAGTCTTCTTCGATTTGGGTCGAATTAGAACTCTATTGAGAACAAAACAAGCTGTATTGACAGCTTCAGCCCACAAATACTTGGGTAGACTAAACTGGTTTAACATTACTCTGGCCATTTCGGATAGAGTTCTGTTCTTACGTTCTAAAACTCCATTTTGTTGTGGAGTCCTAGGGCAGAAGAATTCGTGTATAAAACTATGTGTGTCACAAAATTGCTCAAACTCTGCATTCTCGAATTCGCCTCCATGATCGCTTCTAATACGAGTGATCATGTAACCTTTTTCATTCTGTACTTTCTTGCAGAAGATGACAAATTCCGATAATGCATCATTTTTGCGTGTCAGAAAATATACCCACGTGTATCTAGAATAATCATCTACAATTACAAAAGCATATAGCTTACCTTCGAGACTAGCAACTCTGCTAGGACCAAATAAGTCCATATGTAGTCATTGTAGAGGTCTAGTAGTACATACAACATTTACTAACTTGAAAGAGGATCGAGTAGCTTTGTTCTTTTCACATTGACTGCATACCGCATCCTTCTTGAATGTAATGTCCGGTAAACCGCGTACTAGCTTCTTTGTGGATAATCTGGAAATAGTATCCATATTTGTATGACCGAGTCTCATATGCCACAGATGACTCTCATCGCTTTTAGCCATTAAACATCTACCTGAAATGTTAGTATCTTCCAACAAATAGAAAACATATATATTGTCTTCTCTAATACCTTCAAATATAGTATTACCAGTTGAACTATCAATAATAGTACATTTGTCTTTTACGAAGTTAATACCATAACCGTAATCAGCTAAATGGCTTATGCTGAGCAGATTATGTTTTAACTCAGTAACAAGGCAAACATCTTTAATTACTGGATAAGGAGCTTTACCAATATCACCAATACCGATTATATACCCTTTTAAATTATTGCCGAAGGAGACATATCCTTCTTTATTCCTCTTCGACAGTATTGCGAATAATGAAACGTCACCGGTCATGTGCCGTGAGCAACCGCTGTCGAGGATCCATTTGCTTCTAGCATGTGAAGGGTGTCCCACCTACAAAACAATTTGCAGATGAAACTATTGGTACCTATTTCTTGTAGGGTCCTGACTGGTTAGCTTTCGGTATCCATGCATAAATATTTAAATCTACTAGCTTTCTGATTCTACATGCAGAAGATATATGACCAATGAGGCCACAATAATGACATTTAGCATGTTGAATATTGAAAGCTGAGTGATGTGTATGGTTGGTAGGTTTAGGTTTTCTAGTATAGAAGATAGCATGCCTATTATCTTGTTTGGGCATAACCTTTTTAGGCAAAGGTTTGATAGGGTTAGGTCTGACAGTGTTAGGTTTGGAAATGTTCTGATTTTTCGGTAAGTGACACGTGTTAGGGTAGGAAGCAGCAGTCTCAGGCTGTTTTCCTAACCTAATTTCCAATCTTTTGGAAGTGTCATATAACTTAGTATAGTCAGAAGTGAGTGCTTCCATTCTGACTTGTGCACTTTGAAGACTTTTCTTCTCTTTAGAAAGTTCTTCTTTCAGTTGGTCAATAAACTTGTCTTTTTCTTCGGATGACTTGGTAGTCTCGTGTAATAAGAGCTTAATAGAAGAAAGCTCACCAGACTCACTAACATTATCTTTAACCTCAGCTAGTAGGTCGGTAAGTCTTCCTATTTCACCTTTGTACTCTTTGAGTACCTTCTTAGAGGTCTGATATTTGCTACGCAGTTTCCTGTAATCACTTATCAGTTCACAGAAGGCTTCTCCTAATTGCTCAAAGGTGAAGTCATCATATGTATCAACTATAGGTTCAGAGAGTACCTGATCGGATGCCATAAAGCATACATTTGCAGCATCTTCTGATTGTTCATCTTCTGAGTCGCTGGCTTCACTTTCATGCCATATGCTGGTGTTGGCATACTTCCGAGATGTTGATCTCTTCAGGTTCCCTTTCTTGTATCTGTTGCTCTTCTTGCTTGTTGATATATTTATAGGACAGTCCTTTTTCATGTGTCCTTTCTTCTTGCAGCCGTAGCAGACAGCGTCATCTTGATACCAGCTGTTGTCGCCATTGTTCTCTTTTGTCTTCTTTTCATATCTCAAGAATCTTTTGAATTTTCTTGCAAGGAGTGCTTGATCTTCAGCATCAGATTCACTGTTGTCTGAATCATCTTCAGCAGATCTTCTATGCTGAGCCTTGAAAGCGATCGTCTTTTCCTTTGGTGCAGGCTCTTCAAAGTCTTGCAGCTCTAGTTCATGAGTGAGTAGCTTACCCATGAGTACTTCAAGTGTCATGGTAGTGAGGTCGTTTCCTTCAATGATTGCAGTAGCCTTCGAAATCCAGTTCTTTGTAAGTGCTCGCAGGAGTTTGCGAATCTTTTCATGGTTACTGTAATCTTTGCCTAAGGGGGACAAAGGATTTACAATATCCAAGAATCTTTCGAACATCTGAGTAACTGTTTCGTTGGGCTTCATCTTGAATACCTCATACTCTTGAGTAAGTCTGCTGACCTTTGATTCTTTGACTTGAGTTGTTCCCTCATGTGTGACTTCAAGAAGTTTCCATACTTTATTTGCAGTTGTACAGATAGACACCCTGTTAAATTCAGTTCTGTCTAAAGCACAAAATAAAGCGTTAATAGCACGTGCGTCAAGACTGGCCTTTTTCTTTTCTTCCTCTGTATATCTGTTATGGGATTTTTCAGTTAAAACTCCATCAACATTTATACGAGGTGGCTTTTGATAGCCATCAATAACAATAGACCATAAATCAAAATCAAGAGATTTCAGAAAGAAACTCATACGTGTTTTCCAATAAGTGTAGTTTGTGCCGTCAAACAGTGGAGGTCTGTTTGTGGCTTGGCCTTCACTTGTGAATTTCACTGTTGCCATGTGTAAAGCTGTGATCTATATAAAATTTAATATAACTGCAGTTTTACCTTGCTTTACCTGTATAACCTGCTCTGATACCAATTGTAGGAACGGAATCGTAAAGCAGAATACTCCAGAGGGGGGGTGAATAGAGTAGACAGCAGAATATTGCTAATTAAAAGCTTGTTAGCAGTTAGATCACAGATATAATAATAATTACAAAAAGTAAATGACAGAATTTAAAAGTGATCAGAAGGCAAACGCAAACACCGAGATTTATACTGGTTTTCCTCTGGTGAGGACTAGTCCAGTCGGTAGAACTCTTGCTACCAGTTGAATCCACTATTTGCAAAACCGTAAGTTTTCTTACGAAGTCCTTGCAACTTCTACAACGCGAGCTTTGATACGAAGAACTCGTCCAACTTCAATTGTGAAGAGGTATTCTTCTATCAAGCCTTCTGATTATAATCACTCAGAAACTTCTAGACCGTACAGCACTGGCAAATCGACTAGAGGATTGTAACTGGCTTGGGATCTAAAAATTAAAGCTCAAAAAAAACTCTTTGGAAGACAGTAGGCTTTAAATAGAGAGAAGATTGAAAGTGAGTGAGTGTTTTAAAATGATCGAAATCCTTCTCTATTTATAGGAGTTCCAAAGACAGAATTCTGGCAGAATTCGGACAGAATTCGGGCAGAACTCGATGAGAAAATCTCGGTCAAATAAGTAACTGCAGGAGAACCAAGTTCCAAGGAATTCAAAAATCAAAACGGCCACTAACCGAACTCTAGCCGAGTTCTGTCAGGGTTTGGTTAGGGTTTTTTAAAATAGATTTTGGGGAATTTTAAAAATCTTTTTGGAGCTTTTATAAATACGAATGTTTTTCAAAACTAAGAAAATTTTAAAAACATTTTGAAATCATTTTGGTATAGCCTATTTGCCAGTACGATTCGGTGTACAATGTATTTCTAGACTCAATAAAATAAAAGATTACATTGCTCAAAGAAATACGGACTCAAACAGGCAAACAACACTTCGGTCTTGAACTGAGTAGATAGCCGTTCTTGATAATGTCCAAGAGTCCGAGATATCCTGACTAGCTCCATATATCGAGACAGAGTTTGATCAATTATTAAAATCAGTTTGTCCATATGACCAATGGGCCAACATTTGAGACCGATCGTCCTCGCTTAGGCGTGATGCCTTACAAGCCTAAGTTGCGCTTGCACAAGACCAAGACCTGAAGCAAGACAAGATTAATAATACGCAGTGGAATATATTGCAAATAATTGAAGCAGCAAAGGACATATTTCAGAATACATGCATTAAACACAAAGGTAACAAGAAACAATTTCCTTTATTGATTTCATTTGAAAAGATTATAAGCTATCGATTCTCTCTGATAAAATGCTACATTCTCTCAGAACTTTACAGATTACAGTGATCCCGTTCCCATACAATACATTCCTTTATATACAAAACCAACTCTTGCAACAGATGTCATCTCTTGGCATCTCTTCTGATTTCTGGCTCCTGAGGATGAGGCTCGGGCTATCACTTCGGACTATCATTCTCGATACATATTGCACCTGCATGTAGACTGATGGTGGGTCAATATATCAGCATACTGGTAATTGTGAACAAAGAGCTACATTTCTCTGAAACAATCACTGTTCATTTAGTGAGAAAATATTTCTTGTGATGTGACCTTGCTACTTTTACCTATATTCATTTCATGCATACAGAGTTAGTTTACATTCTTTGAAAACATCTTTAAAAAGCCATAATTTATTTCATTCCATTTGAAGCATACAAGGTTCTATTCAATTCAAGCGCGATGATTATTCATTTCTGTGGAGTGCGCAGCGTGTTTCATGAGCATATTCATTTCTCTGTTCAAGCAACTCTTAGGGACAATTATAAGCACGATATCATATCTTTTCTTTAGTGGAACATAGCATTTCTTTGCAACGGATTAATCTCTGCAAGCAATTCATGTAGAAAACTCAAGCAGTACATATGTATCACTTTTTCAGTGATTCTTACCATAGTCGACCGTTCGTTCCTGCACAAGACAAGGATTAGCATAAAACATGATAAAACCACATTTGTTCCATGTTTGTCTCTGCATTGTTAGCTCTTAGCAAAACATTTTTGATACATGCAGACTCGATTGGCAGATGTGACTCTCCGGTTCAGCTCTACACCAATCAACACTTATCTATATGATGGTCCATAGGAAATCCCATGATTAGTCGCTATGATTCTTTGGTTCATCTCGTCGCTAAGGACTCAGATATCGGCTACCTTTTAACATGAGGTCTCTTTTACCTCAGGGTACTCTTAATCTCTCCTAAGCCGAGTGGTTCCAGGCGCCCCCAGATTCCACCCGAGAGACAAATTTTTACTCATGCACGAGTTGTCCGAGACCAATGCATGCTCTAGCAGTTCTATCATATAAAATAGATTTGTGATCAGTTGTACGACATGTTCTTTTCATGCCTTGACAGATATACGACATGTTCTTTTCATGCCATTTGCAGATGTACGACACGTTCATTTCGTGTCTTTTTTCTTTTCGGATTACATAGCTAACAACTTCTCTCTTTTTTTATCAAGCATGACAATGAGTCATATTTAGAACAAAGATCTATATTAGCATGGCATCATCTCATTTGATTTAACATAGCAAACATTCATTTCTTTTTATCAGGCAACAATCTTACTTTAGCATACAGGCATCAGTTTGTTTCTTATTATCAGACAACAATCATTCTTTAGCATCCAAGTTATCTCTTTTCTTGTTCTTAGCATGGTAGCATGTGGATTCTCTTATAAACATACTCAATAATTTACCGTCTTGTTATTAACAATAGCATTCAATCAAAACTCAGATTTTTATTAGGCGTAAGCGAATCACCAAATGAGACTTCATCCACTCACCCAGATCAATCATTTTTTGTTGCAGAGCTAGCAATCCGATCTTTCTGTCTATTTAGTGCCTTCGCAGAGCGGGGCACTACATAATTACCTACCGAGAAGAAGTTTTATCCTCGAAACTTAGGTGAAACTTACGATATCTATAGCAACGATTGTCCTCATCCTTCCCCATCATCAATTGGTACAATTCTCAATTCAGATCATATTAAAACTCTTGTTCAATAAAGCATCAATCTCAATCAATCAAATCGATAAAAATATATGCCGACATCATAGAAATATTTACAGACTTATTGTATGGAACATTCATCTCATTGATGATATCAAGCAGGCAAAGAAATTTTGATCAGGAAAACATCTTCGAATTTAATCGAATCAACAATTGGCCAGAGGATCGTGTTGCTTTGATACCATTCTGTCATGCCCCGATCCCGCAGAGTCCTTTCGTCCTCGCTTCGGACTCTTTGAGACCGATCGTCCTCGCTTAGGCGTGATGCCCTGTAAGCCTAAGTTGTGCTTGAACAAGGCCAATACCTGAAGCAAGATAAGATAGACAAGATTGACAATATGCAGCGAAACATATTGCAGATAATTGAAGCAGTAACGGACATATTTCAGAATACATGCATTGAACACAATGGTAACAAGAAACATTTCTCTTTATTGATTTCATTTGAACAGATTAGAAGCTCTCGTTTCTCTCTGATACAATGTTACATTCTCTCAGAACTTTACATATTACAGTGATTTCATTCCTATACATTACATTCCTTTATATACAAAACCAACTCTTACAACAGATGTCATCTTTTGGCATCTCTTCTGATTTTTGTCTCCTGAGGATGAGGCTCGGGCTATCACTTCGGACTATCCTTCTCGATGTATATTGCACCTACATGCAGACTGATGGTGGATCAGTATATCAGTATACTGGTGATTGTGAACAAAGAGCTACATTGTCTGAAATAATTACTGTTCATTTAGTGAGAAAACATTTTTTGTGATGTGATCTTGCTACTTTTACCTATATTCATTTCATGTATACAGAGTCAGTTTATATTCTTTGAAAACATCGTTAAAAAGTCACAATTCATTTCATTCCATTTGAAGCATACAATGGACTATTCAATTCAAGCACGATAACTATTCATTTCTGTGGAGTGCACAGCGTGTTTCATGAGCATATTCATTTCTCTGTTCAAGCAACTCTTAGGGACAATTTTAAGTACGATATCATATCTTTTCTTTAGTAGAACAAAGCATTTCTTTGCAACAGATTAAACTCTACAAGCAATTCATGTAGAAAACTCAAGCAATACATATGTATCACTTTTTCAGTGATTCTTACCATAGTCGACCGTCCATCTCTGCATAAGACAAGGATTAGCATAAAACATGATAAAACCAACATTTGTTCCATGTTCGTCTCTGCACTGTTAGCTCTTAGCAAAACATTCTTGACACATGTAGACTCGATTGGCAGCTGTGACTCTCCGGTTCAGCTCTGCACCAATTAACACTTATCTATTTGATGGTCCATAGAAAATCCCATGATTAGCCGCTGTTACTCTTTGGTTCAGCTCGTCGCTAAGGAATCAGATATCGGCTACCCTTTTAACATGAGGTCTCTTTTACCTCAGGGTGCTCTTAATCTCTTCTAGACCGAGTGGTTTCAGGAGCCCCCAGATTCCAACAGAGAGACAAATTTTTACTCGTGCATGAGTTGTCTGAGACCAATACATGCTCTAGCAGTTCTATCAGATAAAATAAATTTGTGATCAGATGTACGACATATTCTTTTTATGTCTTGACAGATATATGACATGTTCTTTTTATACCTTTTGCAGATGTACGACATGTTCATTTCTTGCATTTCTTCTTTTCGGATCACATAGCCAACAGCTTCTCTCTTTTCTTATCAAGCATGACAATGAGTCATATTCAGAACAAAGATCTATATTAGCATGGAATCATCTCATTTGATTTAACATAACAAACATTTATTTCTTTTTATCAGGCAACAATCTTACTTTAGCATACAGGTATTAGTTTGTTTCTTATTAGCAGGCAACAATCATTCTTTAGCATACATGTTATCTCTTTTCTTGTTCTTAGCATGGTAATATATGGATTCTCTTATAAGGATACTCAATAATTTACCATCTTGTTATTAACAATAGCATTCAATCAAAAACTTATATTTTTATTAGGCGTAAGCGAATCAGCAAATGAGACTTTGTCCACTCACCAAGATCAATCGTCTTTTGTTGCAGAGCCAGCAATTCGATCTTTCTGTCTATCTAGTACCTTCGCAGAGCGGGGCACTACGGATGTAAGGATTGTATGACTCAGAGATTTATAATAGGCAATCTTGTGATTGTGCGACGAGATAGATGCACGAAAATGATGATTAGTAGGATTTGGATATGAGAAAAGTTATGGTCGATGAAATTTTGATTGAGATGTTACAACTTAAGAACTAAATATATATTATGACTTGTGATCAGTGAATTATGACTTATGATTTTGTAGTTGAGGTATATGAGTTCGGATTGATAGGTCTATTGAACGAATTAAAGATTGTGAGTTTGACAGTTGTGAATTTGCATCGGTGAACCATGTCATGATCGAGGATAATTGAGAATGGATTTAACCTAGGAATGGCTTTGCTGAGTGACTCGGACCCCTTGGACCAAATACTACGAATACGAATAGAAAAAATCTATGCTCGAAGTTTAGAAATCGGAGTGATACAAGCTTGGGTAGGAAGACCCTGTACTATCGACTACAGTTTGATCTTAGAATTAGGAGGTGAGTGTTTTAATATTGTTGTTTGGGAATGGTGATCCCAACACTGACTTTGACTTTAGCCTAGTGAAGATAGCCTAACAATTAGACAGACGTTCCTGTGCGAAAGATAGACTTGGTGCAATCGACCTTAACGAGAGTCGCCTAGGTAGATTATAGAGCGGTGGTAGCTAGTTTATAGAATTGAGACATAAAATTGGACATATGATCTTAG
Organism: Iris pallida; assembly: GCA_029216955.1. Lineage (NCBI taxonomy): Eukaryota > Viridiplantae > Streptophyta > Magnoliopsida > Asparagales > Iridaceae > Iris > Iris pallida. The sequence continues at coordinate 3,836,556 of JANAVB010005799.1, forward strand.
GATGTTTTTAAAATTAATAGAATTTGATGGGCGACGATATTAGAGATTGGTTTTGGACGGATAGATGGTTTACGAATCGAAAAGTCAAGTAAGTTCTTGAGGATGGAAATTGCACCTGTCAGTTTCGTTTGGATTAGCTATCACGAGGCTTGATTGAAATGCATATATTTCGGTGACACATTAAATGTGCACGATCCAACTCGAGTGGTATGCTGAATTCAAATGAGACCAAAGATATGATAGTTAAAATGAAATATAATGAAATTAGGTTTGATCAATTTGGTTCGAGGTAAACATACCTGATTTGCATTGGCTAAATACTTGGGACTTTGGCATTGATATCGTAAAGGTGGATCGAAAGAATGATCGTTGATAAAACAAAAATGTGTTGCGATGAAAGAAAATGAGTTCGTGAGAATTCAATGAAAACGAAAGTTATTTGATCAGATTAAAACGATATTATCGGGACTAATAATAGTATTTCAAAGAGCGTATTCGAGATGTGCATAATTATAAGATTCGAATTTCGATTGATTGTTCAAAGGGTTTAGAAAACTTCGGAAGATAGAACATAGAGGATGCTAATGATAACTTCGGAAGATAGTCAAAAATTGGTTAGCGAAAATTGAGCATCGATACATATGATTTTGACTGAGGTATTGATGAAGTCAGGTTTGAAGATCGTTTGGGAAATTGACATAAGGAAATGGAAACATTTTAGTTGGACTTAATTTAAGGGTAATACTAGGTTTTGACTAGAAGATTTTGAGTGATCGACTTGGCTATGTGTTTTGGAATGATGGGGGATATCGCTCGGGTGAGTTGCCTAGAGTTAAGTTGTCCGGGTGTACGACGAGTATAAGTTACCCCGTGTTTTGTGATGTAGCAGCGTAAAGTACATTATGGATAAGGACATGACTTGAGGAATTATGTTATGAAATAGTTCGGTTGTCTAAGAATGATTTAGTTGTTCGATGAAATTAACTAAGGTGCGGAACGTGACTCTGATGGATGAAATGTATAGAAAATGTGTTCGAGATATTTCAATGTATGCTAGATAAGTTTGAGTTGAGTAATAAGTGACAAGTCGATGAGTGTGTACTCGATAAATTTTGAGGACAAAACTATTTCTGAGTGGGTATTATGTAGTGCCTCTTTCCGCCCAGTTCCACGTTTGGACTTGGCTATGCAACGGCTTGCTCGAAGTTCTGCTCGGTCGAGGCAACTCCTCGCTCAGGTGGATGGCTTCGATGAACTTATCTCAGCTTGGCCTTCACAATAATAAATGAAAGTTTTCAATTGCACTGAGTAGGTATGCTAATAAAATAAATTAATCCATATAGCTAACATAATAATCACATCGAATCAGATTATGTAGAACATGGAAAATGTTACTTGTTGCATAGATATCATTCCATGATGGTTTTCAAAAGTTGGCACTCGGTCCTTCGACCGCACGTATTGAGTTAAGCTGTGTAACGCCATGAGATATCGACTTGTAGTTATTACAGGTATTGTCTACGGTTCTACGGTTTGGTATAACCACATGTTCCCACGGTCTCAAGGCTCATCATATAGAGCATCACTTGGGATGTAGTATCGTACAAAATACAATTGGTTTAAGGCATGAAACATGATTGGTTCAATGATAAGTATCCCACGGTCTATGGCAATATTGGGTCATGTTTTGTTTAAGTTAAGTAGGAAGGCTATGCAGTAGTAGTTTTCTGAGTCATTTCAAAGAATGAAAAGTTCACACGATATTTGTCGTCGAGGCGGTCCCTCGTTTGGTAGTCTCCAACGAAGTATGGAAAGTACGGTTTATGAGCACAATTTTACAAAGGGTTTGAGTCATACCATAAATTAGGCTATGCATTTACGTGAGTCTAGATATTCTCATAGGTGTGTGGTCATGGACAACTCGTGCACAAGGGCAATGTTTCTTTGGACGACAACCTGGGACCACAGGACCGATCCGATCATGGATGGAACACGGTATAGCTGATGTTGAGTAGGAAACCAAGAATTTGATGGGCTTTCAGTAGGGCTAGCTACCTGTATTGATCGACCCAGCGTCTCTCCTAGCTATGTCTAAGATGGCTTGTCGTGCTAGGGACCTTTCATATAGCCAAGTCGGTGTGCTGAGCCATATGCACGATATCGATTAAGCCACAAGAAGGATAAGCACGACACGGATGAGTAAAGACATGTGTGCACGGTTTACAACACAATAATTATGGAGCCTAAAATTTGGCTATAGCAGAGACACATGCTTCGGCTCAAGATGTGGCATCGGATGTTTGGGTCATTGATACAAGTTTACGAGTATGGTTTGAGTGAGTTGTATATCGAAGCAAAAAGATCGTAAGACAAGTATAAATAGGTTACACTGTGTTGCGGGGCACGACCTCGATGTTATCAAAATGGATTTTATGGCACGGCCAAGATGTTTGCACAAATAGGTTTTATTGCAGGGACATAAGAATTTGGAGCACTATCATGTTGGTTGCAACACGAGTAGGCCGAGAGTCTACATATTGGAAATTAATTCTAAGACAAGATTAGAGAGACCACAAAAGAATAAGTTGTACTCACTAAAATAACGTGTTAGTTTTTATATATGGGGGCGAGGATCTTATTAACCAGTACGGTTGTGTACCGACACCCCCACCAATTTTTATGTGGAGATTCAGGTATCAACATACTCGGTGTGTAGCTCGTTTGGACTCGCTAAGGCATGGAGTTTCTTAGTATTTCAAAAGGTGCAGCCGCAATGAAGTCTTCACCTATAGGGGACATAATGTATGGACATCACCTTCTGACGCACCCAAGCTGCAAACCTAATGACATGTTTGTTGTATTGAGAGATGAGAGAGAGAAGAATGAATTGTATTCAGAGAGTGAGAGTTTGCTAGAGTGATTGTAATCTTGGCCTTGTGCCATTTGTAATTCTTCTGATTATTCAATAAAGATCATTTTGTTTCTACACATCTTATGCTATTCAACTTTTTTTCTTGGGACTTTCGTATGACGACCCCGTTGTGTAGCCTGTAATTGGCTGTGATGGACTTGCTTGTGCGAGCGTAACCTAGGCTCGTGTGACATCATGTCCTAGTGAGGACGATCGATTCTGCGGAACCGGGGCGTGACAAGTAGCAATGCTTTTCAACATCTGATTAATTAAAAAGTTATGTAGTGACTTTCTGTACTTTTATCGTATCCTTCTAAATAGAAGCGTAGTCAATGCTCATATGAAGAGGAAAGTGAGGTAAGAAGCAATAGGGCCTTATCTTCTTCCTCTACTTTCGTACCAACTATATGAAGTAGGTTCAAAATTCTATTAAATATGCTTAAGTGTTCCAATAGACTTTACCTTCCTTTATCTTCAAGCCATACAATTGTTGCTTCAAGCAGAGCCTTGTTGTGACATACTTTGATATGTACAACCTCTCCAATTTTTCCTAAAGCTCGATTGTAGTTTCTTCCTTTATGATATTGAAGAAAACATTATCAACCAAGCACGGCCTAATTGAACTCGTAGCCTTCATCTCCATGTCCTACCACTCGTCGTCCTTTATCGTCTTCGGCTTCCTGGATTTTTCTAACAAAACTTTGTGAAGGCCTTGTTACACCAAAGGTCTTTAACCCTTCTATGTCATAGATCGAAGTTCCTTTTATCATTGCACTTCTCCAGCTAGCCTAAATCCTAGAGCATTGATGTAGACTTTGTTGCCAATGACGATCTTTTGGATTTTCAGGCCCCATTACTGAAATATGGAGAATGAGGTATAACTCGGTCAACTAGGCACTGTGATATACTTTAGTATCCTATAATATGGTCATTATTGTTCCTATACAAGAAGTATATACTATAATACACGTCTCCTATGGTCTCACAGAATATAATATTTTCAATCAATTAAACAAGAAACAGTAATATAGAAGATATAAGATAAATTCGTAAGTCATCTCCGATAGTCTATCAGAATAATCATGAAGCTAGATATACGAAATAGAAATCTAGATAATAACATAGTGGTAGAGAACATACTCCTAGAGTACACGGGCTAAAAAATATTCAGTGACTAAACGACTCAAAAGATCAAGATAATAACATAGTGGTAGAGAAAAAAATACACTCAAGTCCCTCGGTAGTCATCCTTCTAGTATGCACCAGCAAGTGGGAGTAGCAGTAGATCCTTGGACTCTACTACTAAATTTGGCCAAATAAAACAAGAGGGGTCAACCCCTAATAACAAATACCATAAGAAAGCACGAGTAAATAATGTAGAAAAAATCCTGATAAAACGATATATATGAGCTTGAGTTGTAGCCTAGATCCGTAGACTATCGTCAAGACAATAATCCACCCGTACACCGAACAGGGAAAAGGCCTGAACTACTATACCAAGAAAATATAGCTCCCTAAGTCTACTGGCAGATAATATACAACAAATAATTTAATAAGGTGCTTAATCATTTCATATGGCTTTCTATATTATTATTTGAGTTATCCCTATTAAGATTCAATAAGGATTCATCAATCGTGCATTTTCTCAGCAAGGTGGGCCATACAATATATGTGTATAACCAATAACAATCTATGGTACCCCTCGGAGGCGATCATCGGGTCGGGAATAATATAATAACAATCTCAACTCTCATATAGGGAAGATAATTGGTCGGTAATATTATAAATAACAAATACTGAAATCCATATAGCAGATGATAACCAAAGTATTTTCCAGATGACCAGTAAGAATTAATGCACAAAATCATGATCATTTCCCACCAAAATCATATATGTGGTTTACGCTAGTTTATTAATTTTATCATTTTGGGGAAAAATTGCATCTTGGACACACGACCATCCATCATATATGTCGTATCGTAGTTATACGTGGGGGTGAATTCGATTTATCTCATAAGGGCGCCAACCTAGATTTTTCTTGAGCATATATGTGACAAGCAACAAACAATCGTTATTCCCAATCCATGCTACGACCGCTGACCTACTACAGGAATTACAGGAATATACGTACGAATAATATATATATATATATATATATATATATATATATATATATATATATATATATATATTATATATATATATATATATATATATATATATATATATATATATATATATATATATATATATATATATATATGTTGTGTGTGTGTGTGTGTGTGTGTGTGTTGTGTGTGTATTCTAATACAATGAGGAAACTGACCTTATCATAAATCTTAGAATACTCCTCTTATAGAACGGAAATAAAAAATAACTAAAAAGAGAAGTCTCTCTTGTCGGGTAATGGAATGTTTGGTTTAACGGATTAGTTACTAGGTGAAATTAGAACTCAAATAAACACATCACTATGAACTTAATGAATTAATAGTAATCAAAATTCCTTTTAAATTTATGTCTCCCCTTATTATTATATATTCTATTATTTTTTTAGTCTATTAAATGTGTGACAACACACACACGCACACACACACACACACACACACACACACACACACACACACACACACACACACACACACACACATATATATCTCTCTGTGTGTGTGTGTGTGTCTATATCTATATATATATATATATATATATATATATATATATATATATATATATATATATATATATATATATATATATCAAGTTTAGGCTTCGACCACTAGACAATGTGTTAATTGCAATAATAGGTTTTATAGGACCTACTAGATCACACAAAATCCATAAGTTAATCTACGAATTCTAGCAACTAAGTGATTTTTAATACTCTATAGTTGGGTGTTGGGGTTCCATTGTCCGGTCAGCGAATGGGGGTCGAGGAAGAAGTACCCCTCATGGGGGTTCGAGATGAAGTCACCAAAAGTTAATTAAACTTTCAAATTGTAAGCCCTCTGAATTTTAGAGATTTATGTTTTTATTTCTTAATTATTATGATATATATAAATGTCCACTTTTAATCACAACATAAGTCGGTTACTCCAAACAAATTTCATATGCATGATCTAGACGAGTCCATCTTCATTTAGACCTATCATGTCCAATTCAAATATGTCTACTTATACTCTATTTTTATTGTGCAACATAAGGGTCAAAAGTCTTAATTCTATCACCTACCATATTATCGTTGTCCTTTCCAATTAAAATTGGAGACCCAACATCGACTCAAACATTTTGACCCAATATATGATTTTGATCTACACGGAGCCTATTACACACATGCAGCTTGTGTCCCACTCAATTAAAATTTCATGTACTAATTATACACAAAAGTCATTAAAAAATCTATTTATTAGACTTTCGACACCCAACTAGCCTAACCGATTTGATACTAGTCCAACTAGAAGTAGTAGAGCCTATTCTAGGTTGACTTAACCTAATGTGACTACTTTATATTGATTTCTATCACTTTTTGTACAGCCAACATAGATTTAAATCAAAGATTACATCAACCATAAACTACTTTCCTAATTTGGACCCATTCAATCTTCCAAAGATTTGCTCAATCAAATCTTTATTTGTGGAATCCATAAACCCACCAAATCCCCCATTATATGCAACCCATATTAATCCCTACCTTATCTCATATAAAAACACCATCCAGCACCCTAAGGATGTCCACCCCAAGTCTCTCCAAAACTCTTTGGCCGACCCCCTCTCCTAGCCACCCTCTTCTAAAAACAGCTGATGCAAATTAACCCTGTTGTCCACCCCCTTTCTAACCACTTCTAGGCCGACCACCACCTGTACAATAAACCCAAGACATCCACCCCTCCAACCCCACTAAGTCCCCAATCCACCACGATAAGCCATTTGGTCGATAGAGAGCCAAACTCGAGCCCTACTTCTAGTAAACTCAGTCAGGCCGCCCAACAGGTTAGTACAATTTGCACCCTCGTTTCTATACTTTTTAGCGATCAAAACTCCACCAAACCAAGTCTTTCATGTACCCCTATGTGTCCTCTATCATCTACAATTTCCACAGAATGTGGATCGTAATGGTTTATTCGGGGCAGACATTTTACGAAAGTTGGTCCAAGCTGAACCAGTTTTCATGCATCGTTATTTGCACCGCCTTGTGACATGCCACAACAACAAATAATTTCTTGGTAGTGATCCTAACACATCCCTCTATCATCCCATTGTGCTATATTTTTATCTTATTAAGTTTTATGCAAGTTTGTACATCCATCTTCGTTGGACAACCAGTCGAACACCGAAAACTTAGGAAATCAACTTGTAACTTTGCTATGTAATACCACCACCTCGACCTATTAATTTTTAATGATATAAATCATGTCTCCTAGATTAGATATATCTTACATACATATTTTCTATTTTTATTCCATATTATAAAATTATATTTTTGCATCTACCGATCTGTACCAATCAACCGACTAATGGACATGTTGTGCAACTAGTCGACCCTAGTGAGTAGACACTGTAGTTGATTACATAAGATGATTAAAACATAATTATAAATATTTTAACTACTATTTCCAGAATTGTTAAATTATATTTTTAAGTCTATTTATGGTAGGTTAATGGTGAAGTTAATACCAAATATAGTATACGACAACTTGAGCCTAAAACTAGTCTAGTTGCCATGTGACCAAGTTTAGACTATAAATGACTACGGAATAATTATTTTGTATCATACTTTGGTATGATATCTGAACGACAGTATCATACGTTCGTAGGAGTTCGTAACGATATGACTTACATTGTCGAAGCAGGACTTTTGTACGCTTATTTGGAAGATCCAGGCAAGTGTACCTTGCCAAAATTTTAGTATATGTGTTGTACTTTCTTTTCCTTTGTTGTTCATTTATTTATAGTTCTAGATATTGTGATGTAGGATACTGGTTGATACTTAGCGTCCAAATCCTATTCTGGTGCCGATGTCAGTATGCAGATATCGGATATCGACGTTAGACATGATGTTGTATTTATATTCGTGTTATATTTGACACGATAGACCATGGACACTGACACGATGATGATACAGAGTCTACGTGAGATATTCACGGTTATGGACTCTATGATATGATACATAATTTGATACTTGTTCTTAAGATTTTACTTGACTTGACATAAGTTGACTGGATAGATCTAAAACATTGGATGGGGAGGACGTTACAGTAATATCAGGTTACCTTGGCATGTATGATCTTGTCCCTATATATGGGACATGGTGGTTACTCAACTCATATGCCATTGTCTCTGTAGCAGAGCTTCGGGGTTATCGTGATACATATGCCCAAGGTCCTACGACACGGTGCCTTGGATGATGGTCTTGCTGAGGAGCTTGTGAGCACTCAGTAGCCAAAGCCTGATATCCGAGAAAGTGTTCTCACATGCATTTAACATAGATGGTTTTGTAGATATTCCTGGGCTCTCTGTATTATCTTTTGTACTTTTTTTACTGTTTACTTTGGCATGCTATTTTGTTCCTTGTTACATCCCTCTCAAGACCTGGTGATCGTTCTAGGTAGTCGCTTATGCAGAGATAGTTCACTGATCAAGATGGGGTTGATATTTCTGATTTAGGTATTTATCGTAATTTTGTACTTATATTCATTACTTACATTCTATGTATTAGCCTAGTTTTATAGACCTATATCGTTCTTCGGATCTATTCAAACATATATGTTAATGGACTGCAGATCATGACACATAGTGTTTGTTATTGATATTTATTCATCATGTAGATTTGAGATATATGATAGTTGATTTGATAATTAGATTTAGAACACCAAGACAACTTATGCTTATTCTAGTTGGACTGGAGTCCGCTGGATACATAGCTGGCATGTTTATGTATGCTTAGTCCTATGTATTTTGGGATTGGCGAGTTCCACAATATTGGAGCTAAGAGACAATGGGTAGTCACTGGGAATGTTCCAGAGAAGGCTAAATGCCTATGTGATGAAATGACACACAAATCAGGATATATCCTGAAGAATAAGCTTGCTAGCGGTAACCAAAAGTATATTATTCTGTATCACAGAACAATTCTAAACTTGCTGGAAAATTCGGTAGTTCCCACATTATATCAGCGGTATGCCATCAACACACCAATGATGCCTGCACTGATACAGTGCATACAACATGTCAGCATATAGATTTTTGATGTCCAAATCAATTCAATCTTCTCCAAATGGTTTCTAGTAGCTAAAAGAAGCTAGGACACTGGTCCTATATTATTTTACGACCTATATTAGAAATCAAAACACAAGTATTATTTAGAAATATATGGTTTCATCCTTAACACCCTAGATTTACTCCGAACTCACCCTCAGCTCAAATCTAAACCAAAAGCCAGAACCAACATAAAAAATCATCCCAAATTTAAGAAAAAAATAAATTAAAATATATAGAATTAAGTACAATAGTATATATGAAGAGCAAATGACCTATGGCCTAGTGGTTAAGAGAGATGCATGCGGCCCGAGTGGTCAGGAGATCGATTCCCGGTGGGAGCGTTCGCCACAATTACCTTCTTTCAAAAAAAAATAGTATATATGAAGAAATCCCATCAAAACCATCACATGTTTACAAGTATAATATGTAACTGCTTTAAACCCAAGAAATTCCTAGTTAAATCTTTCCAAGTCCTCCTCTTAGGTGGGTCTATAAACCATTAAAAAATCCTCGAGACTCTCCTAGCTCTTTATCCATTTCCTACGTCAGCTCTATAAGAAAGAGAGAAAATGATGGCTATGGTGGTTGGAGAAGGAAAAGAGTCAAGTGAGAGAGGGAGATTGAATATATAGTGAGAGAGGGAGATTGAATATATAGTGAGAGAGGGAGAGAAAGAGAGAGAGACTGAGAGAGAGGGGGGCAGGTGACTACTGGATGACTGCCACCTAGTCAATCCATGTTACTCACGCAATCAAATACCTAGAAAGAAAGCACAAGCACCTAATAGGTGCAAGGACAATACAGTTAGTAACTGTTTACTGTGTCAGTAGACTACGAGCGGTATACAGATGATATATTGTATGCTCAGGATAATTTCTAATTTAAGTATTTTTGGGTACGCTAGTCTATGTAAGAGACCTTGTGCATATCTATGTCATTGCTAATAGTTTATCTAGGAGTCTAGGATGGTTTTCCATATAATTATCATGCTGAAAACAAAATTTGAATTAAGTTGCATAAGTTAGTTAATTAAATTTTTTTTGACAAATTGACTACCTTACGAGCAATCTGTCTGTATGGCTTTCGAGACTCTCACATGAGATCAATATCAAGTTACATGGGTCTAGTATCGGATACAAGTACTTGCAAAATAAGTACATGATATTGTATCGATAATAAATAGAAGACAATATATTAATACATGCTACATAATAAAATACATGTAAAATATTTGGAACGAGGAGTGACATAGATCTTTAGTCAAAATTTTGATACCACTTATTGGGAATTAAAGTTGAAATTATTTTCAAAGATAGTCGTCCGTGATGAACAGACACTTACAACACTATAAAGTTCATGACAAAGACACGCAATAATTAAGTAACAATCTTAACGAGGAAAAAAACTATATGGAGAGCGAGATCATTACTGAAAGGTTACATGAATTTATACGATCTCTATAACTTCATATCCTTCAATTACTAAAGAAAGTACACAAAGAGAATCCAAAAAATTATCGGATTGTATCTCGTTTTCGATTGAACCCTCAAACGGGGGTAACAATGGTGTTGGTAATTTAGTCCCACATCAGGTAAAAGGTGGGATTATGAGGTATAGATAACTGGAATTTGTTCATGCCATATATGAGAATTTTCTTTTAAGGCATATAGGCCCAATTCATTATCGAACCTCATGGGCCAACTCCGGTTCACACCATGTTCCCAACAAGTGGTATCAGAGCCCATGGCTATTGGGCTGGTTTGGACGTCTCTAATTGGTTCGAGACATATGGTATCGAACGTATATGCATATATACGGATATACGTGTAACATTTCAGTCTTAAATACGTAGGACTAGAATATGTAAACATGTCAACTATGTATCAAGTGGACTCCAACCTAGCTCGAATACGTATTAGCTGTACAATAATGACCAACTATCTATATAACTCAATAATATTTCTACTCAAAATATATCACCATAAGAAATAGAAATCACGAGAGAAGGGTAAAGTAATATCAATAACAATACCTGAATTCCCCTGAAGCAGCCATAACCAACTGTTAATCTATCTACAATAGTATCTCAGTATAACTGGAGAGATCACTAGGTTCTCAGGGGACATAGCAAGATACATAATATGTTATGCATAATTACCTGTTGATTCATGTGATGAAAAACAAAAATAAACTGCGAAAGAATAACTGAATCCGTTGATTAGCTTGATGGATCTTGAAGCAGACGTCTCTTTATGGGGTTCGATCTTCCAACATGATACGACCCTTAATGACAAAGGTGAATCCGAATCCTTTGTCTCTCTCTTTCTATTGATGGGGATGCAGAAGAGAAAAAGAAAAAATCTTCTCTTTGGTGGCCGTATAATTTGGAGACCATAATCCTAATGAACACATACACACACACACACACATACACACACACACACACACATATATATATATATTGATATTTCTAATTTGTCCCTTCATCAAATTAGGTTTATCTCTGGTATCTACACATTATTGCCATGACAATTATTCCCTTAAGCTAATTTTTCATATATATCACTTTAATTTGGCTTAATTATTTAGATAGCCCAACACAATTAATTTTACATGTGTGACCCCTATTATTGAATAATTCCAAAAATCTTCCACTAGGCCACATATGTAATCTTATAATTGTGTTAACCTTAGTGAGCTCATAAATTGCTATCTTAATCCTTAGGGTATATCCGGATAATCTCGTCCATTAACCATATCAATATAGGATCAAAGCGGTCTTCGTCACATTTAGCGTAACTAAACCATCAATGGTCACATATACCAATATAGCTAAACGACATAGATCAATCATGGATCAACACGTGTCTATTTTCAATTGGTCCTCCTTCACTTTAGTGAGATTAATATTTTAACATAATGAAAACAGAATGAACTGAATCTTCCATACATCTGATCAGATAAATATCCAAAATACTTTAATAAAATGTGTCCAAAGCCAAATAGCACCCAAATACATAAAATACAAACTCCTACTATATTCCTATATTCTTAATTAAGATAACACCCATATGAGTAGTATGCTCATGAAAGACCTTGGGTGATACTACTTTTGTGAGTGGATCCGCTAACATGGAGTTTGTCCTAATATGCTATATGGACACTTTAACCATTCAGAATTTTTTCCTTCACAACTAGAAACTTTATGTCAACATCCTTTGACTTATACAAGTTCCTTTTGTTATTAGAATACAGTACTGTCAATTTATTGTCATACCATAATTTGAGTGGTCTTTTAACACCCTCCTGTAAGCGCAGCCTTGTGACAAAATTTTATAACTATATTCTCTGAATAGATGCCACACAACATGGTATAAACCTTGATGTAATGGGGAAGAGATTATGAGTGTCTGTTTGACACTCATTCAAAATATATCTTTACCAGTCAACATAACCTGATGTGGACTTAATAGATAGCGATGGAAAACCCCTAATTTTTAATTATTTTTTATTATTTTATTAGACTTAAAAATGAATTTATACAATTTATGGGTTTTTTTTTATGACCCGGTTTGGCCAATTCAGTCCGAACAGGGCCCGAACCAAATTTAAGTCCATATGAGCATGTGGGGTAGCTAAAGTGGCCATATAGGAATATTTTATGTATATACAAATATTTTCTAAATTACTTTAGAATTTTATGTGCAATTTCTAATTATTTAATTATTCGTACAATTATTGGTATTTTTATTATTAAATAATATTTTACAAGATTGTACATGTTTCTGCACCCGGATAAGGGTGTGTGTACAATTCACCCATTGGAGCAATTTTTATTAATTTATTATTATTAAATTTATTTTGTAGAGATTTATTAAACAAGTTTATTCTATTAAGATATTATTATTATTATTTTGAGTTTATTTATTATGAATTGAATTTATATATATATGTAGATATATTTAAATATATTAAATATTTGGTTATGTGACATTTAAAGTGTTATTTGTATTTAAATGATTTTTGGATATATATAGTTATATATATAAAAGATTTAAAGAATAAAAAAAGATAAAGAAAAGAAAAGAAAAAGAAAAAGGAAAAGAAAAAAAAACACTGCCCACCCCAGCAAAACAAACCCCCTCCGCGTGAGTACAGTTGAGTTTGTGGGAATTTGAGAAATCCCAACCCCATTAGTATTAGGAGTGGGGCCAACTTGTTATGTATATAACTTTCTCCACAAACCTCAAAATCCTAGACTTCCAAAACAAAAATTTTGGCAGAACATACCCTCTTCGCCTACGAGTTCGTTTCACCAGCAACGGAGTTTTGTGCACGACGAACGGAGCATCGGAAGTCAGCCCCGCGTCACCCACGGAGCAGTTTTCCCACTCAAGGTACCCTACTTCCCTACGACGTAACTTTTTACTCGTAGCATCGATTTTCGATCCATAAGATTTTCTGGAAAGTAGACTTGACCCTCTTCGAGATCCTCTAGGAGGATTTCGAAAACAACCAATTAACTTGCTCGAAAAATTGAGACGAAGTTGAAGAAAAACCTATTTTCTGTAATACTAAAAACTGTTTAAAAATGACAATTTATCGGCCAATTTTCTTGCTGTGCATTAAAGATTTGTAAAAACTAATTAAAGACAGTCAAAGACAACATAACCGAGTTTGTAACGCACCTTTTGGATTCACTTTTCATCTACTATGTAGAAAGTTACACGTTGTTAAAGTTTTACGAAAAATTGTAAATTCTGTTTTCAAAAAGTGGAAAAACATCCGATACGACGTGCGCCCCGACAAACCGGGAAACATGGTCGCGCACTATATGCATCGAAAGGTGCGTATGGACGTTGTCAACGTGTAGGAACTGACGGAACCCGATTTTGTTGCATGTGCGCGACGAAATCAGTACGTATCCGTCGAGATACCCCCGTATCGACCTTTGCAAATTAAGTCACAACTTTGTGCACACTCATCATATTGCGATAAAACTTGTGTCATTGAACTCAAAATATTTTTCTGGTCCTGTGAGCCAAGTTTGGTCCGATTCTGAGACCGTTGATCGGGACGCTATTTTGGCGGGCCCACAATCCCACTCAACGGGCGATTTTGTGCACTGTCCACCGGAATCCAAAATTGGACATACCGTTGGGTTCGTCTCATCAAAATAAATCCGTAGACATATAGTTTGATGACTTTAGAGACCGTAGGTTCTGGCGCGTATTTCGGTGCAAAGCGGGTCCAACGGCGGACATCGTTTTGATCCAAAATTACAATTTTGCCCATGTTCCAGAATTTAACTTTTGGACAGGTATTTTCTAGGTATATATTTTATTCCAAACTCGTTCGTGATGTTTGTTGCAGCATCCGGAGTCATCTACGGAATTTGGCTTTTCTTGCTTTGTTTATTTTGCCGGTTCGAGCTACTGGATTATTTCCTTTTGCACATAACCTCAGGCAAGATACCTTGCCATCTTTACTGCTTACATTTAGTTGCATTTTATTTTGTTTATTGTATCTATATTCCTTATTTATTATTTTCTTTTGCTTGTGGACCTAGAGTTAAGAGACTTCCGTCAATAGGATGCATGTCATTGACTTTGTCACGATTGTATCACGAGTTGTGTGTGAGTTGTGCGTATCATGTAGGGGTCACTTGCGTGTTGGCTGATCACCCGTGCGCATGCGTAAGAATAACTGTCAATAGATGAATGTTAGAAGACTTAACAGTTATCTATTATAAACCCGTGTTGTGGAAACGACACGTGTTGGTGTGTCATGGTTACGATGCATGTATAGTATCATTGGGGGGAGGGGACAGCTACTAGCGTAGGGGCTACATTTACTTTTTACACATTTAGGGGTGATAGTGACTCGGATGAGCACTACGTGCTGCCCGGCCGATAGCGTCTCGGATGAGCGCTACTTGACGGCCACTCTTTATTACTTGCTTGCGTGAATCCGTTACAGCCCCTGCGTAGAATGTTGTCCTCAAAGTGCATATCACATAGATGGTTAGGTACCCTGTTGTGCTATAGTTTATAGTATTTTTACTTATGCAGTTATAATGGCATGTTCTTCCTGTATCTTGCTACGTCCCTCTGAGGACCAGGTTATCTCTCCAGGTGTGTGCTTTCATGATTTACTGCAGGTGTTCTAGCCAAGATTGTGGTCGTCTCTATTTCTTCGAAGATGATCGCTCTTGGTTCGTCTTGATACTTTCATGGATCATTTTCTTGTATACTTTATCTCCTTTTGATGGTTGGTAGTGGACTTTGTCTCCGCCCAACGATTGTACCATAAATATTCAAATTGATTTTATACTATTATTCTTTTTATTGTGGATGAGATTTAGTTTGTCTTAGATTACTATATTTTACAGCTTATGTATACATACAAGGTTTTCATATATTGGAGTGTGCTTCGTATGTATGCAGCTGGCATGATACGTATTTGGTCTCAAGTATTTTGGGACTGGGGCGTTACATGTTTTTGTGGTGGCCCATGCAGGTCGAGTTTGTCACTTCGGTTATGTAATTGTACCAATGTGAACCTGCAACATAGGATTAGAATCAAGGAATCTCATCCATACAGCTTGACCTCTTTCCTTGGCTTCAAATTTCGAACTCTCGTTCGACTTCCTTGAATTGCCTCTTGCTTGATTCCTTTCTACTGTTGATTCTTATTTTCGTGCTTAGTGTCGACTAGGAAGATGACTACACTAGTATATGCTCATAGGTCAAACACATGGCTAGAATGATTATATTGGCAATTGGAATACATTTAAGACTCTAATTGAGTTAAAAGATTTTTTCTTTAAAGTGTGATTTAATGATTAGTAAATTGTAAAATAGGACACTACCAAGGAAAGTTTTAATCTTGAGATTTCTAAATAGTAAACACCATAGGATTGATATTGCAGGAAGGAAAAAAAAATTAGCTAGAATCTTTGTACCCTTGATTTAAGAAATTGATTGGCTTTTGAGATTTGATATTCATGATTTATTGGGTTATAGCTATACCTCTTTGCACAAGTATAAAATTGATTTGCTTTTCGATTTGTGATATTTATGAGTTTTGGGTGATAGATATACATCTTGAACAAATATAAAATTTATTTGATTTTTGAGTTTTGATGTTTATGATTTATTGTATTATAGTTATACACCTTTGAACAGTTATAAATTTGGTTTGAGAATGATCTTAGCTTTTAAAAATGGCCATAGAAATTATTTAAATTTGAGTTGTATAACTTGCGATTTTCGTGTTTAGTAAATTTTGAATTTTAAGTGGAAGTAATGATGGTAAATTTTGGTTTACAATAATTGAAAACAATTTTTTTTTTAGAATTTTTTTTCCTTATTTTAAATTGTGTCCTATGATTGAGGATTTACAAATCTATTTAGATTTTTGGTATAAAAAAAGATTTTGACTGATAAGATTTTTTTAAAAATTTAGTTAATGTGGGATTGCTAATATTAAAATTTTTGGGAGAATTTTGAAGGATGTGATGGAAAGTTATTTGATTGATTAAAGGAAGTTACCATTTAAAAGTTGTAATTTTGTTGGAATAACTTAGCATGAATAGAAGTTAAAATTGATGAGAGAATTGAGCTTAATTTTTGAGATTGCTTTTAATATGCTAAGAGTTTTATTATGAGTTATTTGAAAATTTTAGAGTGTTAAATTTTTGATTGATTGTGAAATTTTTATGGATACGTAAATTTTGAACTCTTGAGTTAAATAGTTGAATTTAAACGTTAATTTTGGAAAAGGTTAGTAGTCACGTGATAAAATTTTGCTTTCAGATTTATGAGAGTGATTTAAAAAAAATTTATGATGAAAATTGAACGACTTGCAGTGAATACAAATTTTGGGTGGTTATTTTTGAAAATTTTATTTAGAGACTTTTGGAGAAAATTTGATCAAAATTTTAATGGTGGACAACCAAGAGAGTCCAAATAAGATGGATGAATTCCATAGTATTCCATACTAATTGCCATGTCACCCATGACCATGATAGTAGTATGTACACAAGTGTTGTTAGTCATCTACCAAGCTATGTGACTGTATTTCCACCTCGACTTACTCGACCTTCCTTCAATTCTAGATCTTTTAATTGCGACCTTCTAACCCATTTGTAATTTGAATAATGAGTTAATGTTTCCTTAACTGTATTCATCTAATGGACTATCTTCTCACTAGAACTATGTCCCTAAATAATTTTATTGGATTCTCTAATTAATTTTATTTCATGCTTTAACTTGATCTTCTTTATTTTTGTACATTAATTATCACCTCGTGAACTCCCACTTTCTACTTTAGATCTTTTGGCGTCCCTTACCGTCACTTGGATATTTGGAGCATGACACTAGACTTTTCCTTCCGACAAATTTCATATGTAAGACCTAGACGAGCCCACCTTCATGTAGATATATCATGTCCCACTAGAACACGTCTTCTTGTACACTATTTTTATGATATGACCTTCTGATCAAAATGGCTAAACTATAACCTTTACCATGATACCGATATATTTTTGACCATGAATAGGGATTTCCATGTCGACTCAATTCTTTCGACCGATATGTGATTTTGTTCTACTTAATTCCGTAAATGCTTAAATTTGTGCTTTATCTTGATTGCTTGACCCATTGTCCCATCACACTACTAGCTTAACTCTTGTAAGTTGGGTAGAATACCTCACCACCTAACAAACCTTTTTTCTTGTGAACCATATTAGTAAGTTCACTTAGACTATAAATTCAGAGGACCCTACCTTATCTAGTCTACCAAGCCATAAATGAAGAAACACTACGACAACCGTGTAGGCCCACACTTCGAGCAAGGCTTGATTTTAAAAGATCTTGGACTAATTAAATTTCCTTCATCAGTACCTCCCTTGCTCATATTTGGACTATCTCATGCTGCTAATGTAGCTTCAGTTTTGCGAGCTTATTTCTTTACCAAGCTTGATCATGACATATTTTATTGGGTGCACCCACTAACATATTGTCTAATCAGAACCGGTGCATGATGGTCTGATCAACCTATTGCACTTTGGTTCGCTTATCATATCCTGTTCTGTGCGGATAGAGACATAGTTAAACCTGACTTAGAGTCTCTTTCGCGACAGCATTGACAACTCTCATTTGAATTATTTTCGTCGCCTATGAACCTCGTATGTCGTACTAAATAGCATCATCTTTGAACTCTTTTTTTTGGACTTTACTTACTTTAGAAAGACCAGACACTGTACTAGATAGATAGACTCAAAGTATCATCTTTGGTTGCCCAATCGGTTAATTATACACAAATGTAGATAGCCACCGACCGACTCATGTGGCTGAATCCTCGCCTTTAACTACCCCACATTCTTCAACTCTAGAATTATTATCGTGTCCTTCCAATTGTTCTTGAGCACTCGAGAATGATGCTAAACATTCACTTAAATCAAACTCTCAATTGAGGCGATTAGTCTCCAGTCTCTCTCTAGGAACCACATCTCCCAAATGTCTAAATTATTCTCTTTGATATACTCAATTCCTTACTACTCTCCAAATTGGATTATCGAAATTTTACTACCTTCACTGGCAACACATATTCAATTCCATAACCATGATATTTTTGTATATATCGACTCCACAATTTTCTATTGTATAGTGGTGTTGAACGCCGTTTTATCGCCTCCTCCAAAATTTTAAATTATATTTTGGTATCGACGAACTCTTCCTATCCCCTAACCCTATCTATCCTATTATTCCTAAATTTCGAGGACAAAATTCTTGTAAGTTGGGTAGGATGTAAAACACCTAATTTTTAATTATTTTATTAGACTTAAAAATGAATTTATAAAATTATGGTTTTATTTTATTTTTTTGATGACCCGGTTTGGCCAATTCAGCCCGAACAGGGCCCGAACCAAATTTAAGCCCATGTGAGCATGTGGGGTGGCTAAGGTGGCCATATAGGAATATTTTATGTATATACAAATATTTTCTAAATTACTTTAGAATTTTATGTGCAATTTCTAATTATTTAATTATTCGTACAATTATTGGTATTTTTATTATTAAACAATATTTTACAAGATTGTACATGTTTCTGCACCCGGATAAGGGTGTGTGTACAATTCACCCATTGGAGCAATTTTTATTAATTTATTATTATTAAATTTATTTTGTAGAGATTTATTAAACAAGTTTATTCTATTAAGATATTATTATTATTATTTTGAGTTTATTTATTGTGAATTGAATTTATATATATATGTAGATATATTTAAATATATTAAATATTTGGTTATGTGACATTTAAAGTGTTATTTGTATTTAAATAATTTTTGGATATATATAGTTATATATATAAAAGATTTAAAGAATAAGAAAAGATAAAGAAAAGAAAAGGAAAAGGAAAAGGAAAAGAAAAAGAAAAAAAAAAGAAAGAAAAAAAACACTACAGCCGCCCACTTAAGTGGGCGGGTCCACCCCAGCAAAACAAACCCCCTCCGCGTGAGTACAGTTGAGTTTGTGGGAATTTGAGAAATCCCAACCCCATTAGTATTAGGCGTGGGGCCAACTTGTTATGTATATAACTTTCTCCACAAACCTCAAAACCTTAGACTTCCAAAACGAAAATTTTGGCAGAACATACCCTCTTCGCCTACGAGTTCGTTTCACCAGCGACGGAGTTTTGTGCACGACGAACGGAGCATCGGAAGTCAGCCCCGCGTCACCCACGGAGCAGTTTTCCCACTCAAGGTACCCTACTTCCCTACGATGTAACTTTTTACTCGTAGCACCGATTTTCGATCCGTAAGATTTTCTGGAAAGTAGACTTGACCCTCTTCGAGATCCTCCAGGAGGATTTCGAAAACAACACATTAACTTGCTCGAAAAATCGAGACGAAGTTGAAGAAAAACCTGTTTTCTGTAATACTAAACACTGTTTTAAAATGACAACTTGTCGGCCAATTTTTTTGCTGTGCATTAAAGATTTGTAAAAACTAATTAAAGACAGTCAAAGACAACATAACCGAGTTTGTAATGCACCATTTGGATTCACTTTTCATCTAGTATGTAGAAAGTTACACGTTAAAGTTTCACGAAAAATTGTAAATTCTGTTTTCAAAAAGTGGAAAAACACCCGATACGGCGTGCGCCCCGACAAACCGGGCAACGTGGTCGTGCACTATACACATCGAAAGGCGTGTATGGATGTTGTCGATGTGTCAGAACTGACGGAACCCGATTTCGTTGCATGTGCGCGACGAAATCAGTGCGTATCCGTCGAGATACCCCCGTATCGACCTTTGCAAATCAAGTCATAACTTTGTGCACACTCATCATATCGCGATGAAACTTGCGTCATTGAACTCGAAATATTTTTTTGGTCCTGTGAGCCAAGTTTGGTCCGATTCTGAGACCGTTGATCGGAACGCTATTTTGGCGGGCCTACAATCCCACTCAACGGGCGATTTTGTGCACTGCCCATCGGAATCCAAAATTGGACATACCGTTGGGTTTGTCTCATCAAAACAAATCCGTAGACATATAGTTTGATGACTTTAGAGACCGTAGATTCTGGTGTGCATTTCGGTGCAAAGCGGGTCCAATGGCAGATATCGTTTTGACCCAAAATTACGATTTTGCCCCTGTTCCAGAATTTAACTTTTGGACAGGCGTTTCCTAGGTATATCTTTTATTCCAAACTCATTCGTGATGTTTGTTGCAGCATCCGGAGTCATCTGCGGGATTTGGCTTTTTTTGCTTTGTTTATTTTGTCGGTTCGAGCTACTGGATTATTCCCTTTTGTACATAACCTCAGGCAAGATACCTTGCCATCTTTACTGCTTACATTTAGTTGCATTTTATTTGTTTATTGTATCTATATTCCTTGTTTATTATTTTTTTTGCTTGTGGACCTAGAGTTAAGAGACTTCCGTCAATAGGATGCATGTCATTGACTTTGTCACGATTGTATCACGAGTTGTGTGTGAGTTGTGAGTATCATGTAGCGGTCACTTGCGTGTTGGCTGATCACCCGTGCGCATGCGTAAGAATAACTGTCAATAGATGCATGTTAGAAGACCTGACAGTTATCTATTATAAACCCGTGTTGTGGAAACGACACGTGTTGGTGTGTCGTGGTTACGATGCATGTATAGTATCATTGGAGGGAGGGGACAGCTACTAGCGTAGGGGCTATATTTACTTTTCACACATTTAGGGGTGATAGTGACTCGGATGAGCATTACGTGCTGCCCGGCCGATAGCGTCTCGGATGAGCTCTACTTGACGGCCACTCTTTATTACTTGCTTGCGTGAATTCGTTACAGCCCCTGCGTAGAACGTTGTCCTCAAAGTGCATATCACATAGATGGTTAGGTACCCTGTTGTGTTATAGTTTACAGTATTTTTACTTATGCAGTTATAATGGCATGTTCTTCCTGTATCTTGCTACGTCCCTCTGAGGACCTGGTTATCTCTCCAGGTGTGTGCTTTCATGGTTTACTGCAGGTGTTCTAGCCAAGATTGTGGTCGTCTCCATTTCTTTGAAGATGATCGCTCTTGGTTCGTCTTGATACTTTCATGGATCATTTTCTTGTATACTTTATCTCCTTTTGATAGTTGGTAGTAGATTTGTCTCCGCCCAACGATTGTACCATAAATATTCAAATTGATTTTATACTATTATTCTTTTTATTGTGGATGAGATTTAGTTTGTCTTGGATTACTATATTTTACAGCTTATGTATACATACAAGGTTTCCATATATTGGAGTGTGCTTCGTATGTATGCAGCTGGCATGATACGTATCTGGTCTCAAGTATTTTGGGACTGGGGCGTTACAGTTTGACACTCATCCAAAATATATCTCTACCAGTCAACATAACCTGATGTGGATCTCCTGCTGTGTTGGCATCCAACAAAACCGGGGTCAAAATACCTTATGATTTCCAAAATTATTCGATCTCTTGTAAAGAGCATATAGTTCCTTGTTCTCTATTAATAACTTAAGTAGTTTGGCTGCTACAAAACGATCCATCCTATATTTGCTTAAATATCTGTCGAACATTTCAACTATGTATGCAATATCCGAACGCATACATACTTGAGCATACATTAGACTCCCTAGAACTGATCATGAACGAGAAATCTATTGCATTTTCTTAATTCTAATGTTAATCTTAGGGCACTTGATTGAGGCTGAACTTGTCTCCTTTAGCGACATGTGTCACCTGTTTGCATTAAATACTTTAACTGATATATAAAACCAGAGAAAAAATATTTATTCCCACAGAACTTGTGATACACACAATCTTCAACAATGTTTATCTCAAAACCAAACGAGATAATTACTTGGTAAAATTTTGAAGTACCTTTGACGAGAAGCCTGTTTGAGTCCATAAATAGATTTTATCAATTTGCAAACCATATTCTTTGGGTCTTTCGACACAAAGTTTTCTGGTGGCACCATATAAGTTGTTTTGTCAATGTTACCATTGAGAAACATTGTTTTGGCATCCATTTGATGTAACTAATATCAAAATGTGCAACAAGTGCTATGATTGTTCTAAAAGAGACTTTCAAAGAAACCGAAGAGAAAGCCTCTTTAAAATTAATTCCTAACTTCTGAGTAAAGTCACTAGCTACAAGACGTACTTTATACCTCTCCACATTACCATCGAATCCTTCTTGGTTTTAAATTTCCATTTACAACCAATGGGCTTCGCACCTTTTGGTGATGAGACATGTTTTTAAACTTTATTGTCTTGCATAGACTTATACTCCTTATTTATTGTATCAATCCACTTTGAGAATTGGAACTTTCTATAGCCTGATGGAAGTTGATTGGATCATCTTCCAATATTCCACAGTCTTCCTCATGTTCTTGGAGAAATATGAAAAAATCATCTGAAATTACGTTTCTCATTTCTATAGTGGACTATCTTAACATTACCGGTTCTTGAGGTTGTTGAGTTTGTTCCTCAAGAATAATTACCTTATCTTGAATGGGGGTGCCGCTACGTTGTCTTATTAAGGTATCTTAAGAATGACTTGTAGAGGTAATTCGACATTGTCTTGTTCAGGTTTCGAATTCACTTATTGATTAATGACAAGTACATAATCCTGCACATTGTCAAAAGCGATAGTAGGAATTGCAATCGATTCATTCTCAAAGATAATGTTCCTGACTTTATTTCTTCTCCAAACTCAACATCCTAAAAAAAATTATTACACTTCTCGTTTTAAAAAAATTTCTTTGTGGGGATCGTATAATTATTAACTCATTGATCTGTTAGCATAGCCAATAAAGTAGCTGCTTACAATTTAACTTTGGTCTGTCTTTCTTTTACATATTCAATACAGATATTAAAGTCTATAAAGTAAATGAAATACAAATCCCATCAGGCACAAGTTGTTCAACTCTATTTCTAGAGATGTGACCTAATCACTTATGTCATAATGAGGTAAAAAAATTATTGTTAATTTTGCGATTAGTACCACATGACTCCACTTGCAAGATTTTATTGTAAGATGCAATAGTTTTAAGTGAATATAAGTTATCATAAATCTTAAGGAAATCGTTAACAATCATATTTGAATTTAAAGATAGATTAAACTTATTGTTTCCAAATGAACAATGATAACCATATTTGTCCACTAAGGAAACTGAAACTGAATTTCGTCTAAAAGACGGTACAATAAAAGTGTCTATCGAATCCAAATAATAATCGGTTCCTAATAATAACCTAAAAATATCATATTGCTTCCATTTCTACCGAATTGTCGTCATCCACATAGATGTATCTTTCACCATCAATTGACTTTGTTAGCTCAGGTAACCTTGTCTAGAACACTAATGTGGGTAGTCACACCAGAATCTAACCACCATGAGTTTCTTGGTACTAAAGCTAAATTAACATCTGAATAGACCAAATTTAGAAATATACTTTTCTTTATACGCCATGCGTGGTACTTTGTACATTTCTTCCTTATGTGTCCTGGATTGTCACAAAAGAAACAATTCTTAGTTTTATTGTTATATTCTTTTGAGCTAGACCCTTAGCAGCTTCTGTATTCCTTTTCTTTTTGCCCTTAAAGTTTATCCCATTAAACATGAAAATTAAAATCTTATTAGCAGATATTGTAACGACATTAACTATAAAGAGAACAAAACAACAAAAAATAGACATTCTCTAATTAATAACCAAAGAGCAAAATATAGTCAAACAAATTCAAATAATGGTGAACCTCTTCTCAAGATACCTAGTACATCATTAATGTCAAGTTTTTAGACAGTGATATTAACTGCAAGTGGTACTCTTGGTGTAATGATCAAACATTGACAATAAGTCATGTCAAATAATAAGCCTATCTTTGGATTAGATTATTATTCACTTGTAAACCTTATAATTGTTACACATTTATCGCCACAAGTATATGTACAATTCGGCCAAGTATTAACCTTCCTTTGGGCCGGCTGAATTTCTGCATAAATGTACACACGCAAACATCCAACATCCCTCATAGACTATCTACTCAAGAGAGGTCACTTTGGCGACATCTTGTTTCAATGGGTCTATTTAGAATATTAGACAACTATTGCTAGTCACAAAATGTACCCAAAAAATGAATGTTGACTAAATTTTACAAAACCGAATCATGTTCAAACCTTATGTACATGCATACTTAAATTTAAATAATCAATCATCAACAGATTAGATTGTACTGAATATTTACATCAAAAAATTACATCAAATAATCTATAAATATTATACCAAAATTTATTTACTACATGATAAACATGTGAATCTTTTGCATGATTTAAAACATGAATTTTAATTTGACCAAACTTAGCATTATCAACTTAACAAAATTCATGTAATAATCTACCGAAGACAAAATTCTAACTCTTTTGTAGACTGAATCATGTAAATATGTCATTACATTCCAAATTGAACTTGTGTATCTTGGACACAACCAAACCTTTCCTTATCCATAGAGAAACCATATCCAAACCAAATATCTGAATCATATACTTCATCTATGCTTTTAGCAAGCACCATATCAATAATTGTAACTAAAAGAAACTAAATCAATGTCCAAACATCAAATTAATAAGCGATAAGAACTATGACGAATCACCAACATTAAAAGTTTGAACATAGTCCTCCAGCTCATAGATTCAACAAATAAATACAAATAAAGGAGGAAGTTTTCCATCACATGTCTACGGAATAAGCATATTCATGTATATTTAACATCTGAAAATATTTTTACAGTCATCATATCACATGTATATGTACTAAAAATTTAGAAATCAAATTTACCACAAAAAAATGAATCTTAAAGTGACTGTGAGCAAAAATATCAATTATTGTATTCACAGTGCCATATATTTATATATATATATAAAAAAAAAAAAAAAAAAAAAATATATATATATATATATATATATATATATATATATATATATATATATATAAATATATATATATATATATATATATATAGAGAGAGAGAGAGAGAGAGAGAGAGAGAGAGAGAGGTGTCCTTTTTCCAAGCTGAGCCGTGGCCCAAAGCCACACAGCCGCTCGGAGGAGGATTCGAACCCGAGACCTATGCTCGGGCGGCCTCCCGCACTACCACTAGGCTAGTGCCTTAGGGACATATACATATATATATATATATATATATATATATATATATATATATATATGTATATATATTTTATATATATATATATATATATATATATATATATATATATATATATATATATATATGTATATTTTATATATATATATATATATATATATATATATATATATATATATATAAAATATACATATATATATATATATATATATATATATATATATATATATATATATAAATATATATATATATATATAATAGGATACTTAAATGTCTAGCTAAGCCTAAAATCTTAGTTACTACAAAAGATAATGTGCACATCAATGGTCGCACACGACTTGGAATATGACAGTTTGACAAATGCACTATGTTAACTTTAGATATGCATGATGCTAAGTTCCTGAAAGAACTAAAATAGTGTCCCCCTCATTTTCCATATTTTCCTGTATTCGTATTTATACTCGTATCTGGATTTTGGCATGTATTTTTATTTTTCTCAGCTAGTGGAATTTCGGTATTTCTCGTATTTGGGTTTTTGGCTTGGCTCGGTTTTATTGGGGATGGTTCGGTTTGGTTCGGTTTTATGTGTTGGAACACCCTAGCCCTATGCTACACCCTCAACCCACCACAACTCCCCCTCTTTATATCCCCACCTACCACTCTCTCTCCTCATAACTTCTACCATTAATTTTCTTCTTCTTCTTCTTCATCTCCTTCCTCAACACAACTCCCCAACCCTTAGGCAAGTGCATCTTGCCACTACATGAGAACCCTCTTTTCTTTATCCATTTGCTAGTTTAGGACATGGTGATCAACAGTAGTTCTTGGCATTTTGTGATTTGGAGCCTCCATTGTCCTAGATCTAGTTATTCCTATTTTCGGATTTTTGCATGTTTTGATCTATTTCGGTTGGAGTTTTGTGGGTTCTGATGTTTCTATGTGGAAGAGAGTTTAATTTCACCCAAGTTGGAACTTTGGAAATTCGGATTTGGAGTTCGGATGACCAAGTTATGTTGTTTTGAAGTTTTGGGTTCTGCCATGGTGTTCTTGCTGTTTGGAGAAGACAGTGAGCAGTGTGCAGAGCTGTTTAGCTTACGCATACTGAGCTACGCGCGCTCTTTAGCGTGCGTACGCAGACTTGAGTACGCTTCCTGTTGGAAGCGTGTCTCTCTCAGCGTGCGTGACTTTTCACCTACGTTGCTCCCTGTAGCGTGCGTGACTTTTCATGTACATTGCTCTCTCAGCATGCGTGACTTTTCACCTACGCTGCTCCCTGTAGCGTGCGTGACTTTTTATGTACATTGCTCTCTCAGCGTGCGTGACTTTTCACCTACGCTGCTCCCTGTAGCGTGCGTGACTTTTTACGTACATTGCTCTCTCAGCGTGCGTGACTTTTTCGTACGCTGCTCCCCTGACCCCTTGCTTAACCGATTGGCTCTTGGAGTTTTGGTCTTATTTCTTTAAGCTTGGCTCTTCTATAGCCCTATATATATTGATATTTTATTAGATATTTTACGCCCATTTTATATCCTTACGCCTTTTATCATGAACTTGATTTTACTTAATATATTTGAAATGACTATTGTACATGGCATGTATGACAAGGAACTAGCATAACACGACAGTGATCCGTAGTGGTGCACTCCTGACATGACTAACCTAACATGATAGTGGCCCGTCGTGGCGCACTCCTGACAAGTACCCTAGCATGATTTATCTTGATAACTTAACTTGACCTACCTTGACACCGTGGGTGGTTCTTTCTTGCTTGCTTGTTAATCCACTTGTCCTGTCTTGCATCATGTCTAGGATGGGACTCCTGAGTACCACGGTCAGGAGCTCCTACTAAAATGAATTAAGTTTAATAACTAGAATAACTCAGTAGTCATGAAGAGATGACACAGCTACAGGCAATCCCGTTACCTGGGCGCTCTTGGGATCTGTAGCCTGCCGTCGAGTAGGGCACATTTTCAGCACACCGTCGCGTGTTGCACCCTCTAAGTCACCTAAGGGTACATTTGTCTCCTGGACGATGTACCCACCTGAATTCAACCCTAATCTTTCGTCCTGGGTAGCCTGGATGGTCTGCAGGGCTTGTGGCTGTGGAACAATCTCACTGCATCTTGTTAGTAATTAGGCCTGTGATAACCCTAGTTAGTTAAAGTAGTAAGTCGTAGTATCTACTTGGCCGTGATTGATTGAATGAGGTATAACCAGTTTATCCATGTCTTGATCCAGTACAAGATTGCTCCCTGTCTTGATTTCTTGCATTATTATCTTGCCGATAAATGGTGGGAAACCAAGTTCTGTTCAGACGAAGGGTTACAACCTCGGTCCTTGTTTGGTTTACGGGTTGTAACCTGGCTATCGGAATAGTTCCATGGTTATCTCGTCGTATATCACCCTGCCATGTTTTCGTAAGTTTTAATTTTAATATTAGATTTTCTTGTGCTGATTGCTGGCTTTTGTTCTTATTTCGTGGCCCCCTTATGGCACTTGCTCTTTCTGGGGTTGACCCAGCTGGTTTTGTGTGGCCAGATTTCGGAGCAGCTCCCGAGGATCTACCAAGCTTCCAGCCCAATGGTGAACACTAGACGGAATCCGGGCCAAGAGTGGGTTTTCTATTTTGTTTCGCTCACTCTATTATAAAAATTATTCTTTTGAGGCGTTTAGCCGACGAGCACCTGTTAGCTCGATGCACTTTTACTTACTGTCTGCCTACAGGCTGTAAACATGATTAACAAATCCTAGGGTTGATCATGTATGACTTAACTCTTGCTAGTCCTCGCATTTTGTACGACTAGCTTCATGATCAGCTGATATATAATATTTGGGACGCCTTTTATTGTATATTTGGTGGTCAAACATCTTGTAATTATATTATTTGCTTGAGATTGAGACAATAGGCTTGACCTTAAGAGACTGTTGGCTTGTAGTAAACCCTCATATCTAGACAGCCATGACCGTATAGTTGAGATGTATTCTATTTCAATATACGTAGCTGGCTATGTCTGCCCCCGCTCTCTAGTATTCTGGTTCTGGGGCGTGACAAATAGTAAAGCCTGCATGGATGCATGCAAGCCAAGCACTTTTTTTTAATCCGCACTACTAAGAGAATTATCATCTGCAAACAACTATTAGCAATGTACATTCTGGAAGACAATTTCACCAAAGCAAGATGCGAATTATGGAAAAGGGGGACCTGATATATTACTGGATAGATTTTGAATATTAAATTTTTTTACTAGTATCCATAAGGAGGAATCTAATTAATGGATCATTAAAAAAAACTTTTATCCAACAATCGAAACCTTAAATTAAATTAGATCGAACGATGTGTTTAAAAAAAATTGATTTTGAAGCTTCAAACTCATGAATCAAACAAGGAATCTCTGATACCACTTGTTATGCACAATTATCTGTTGATTCATGAGATGAAGAACAAAAATAAATTGCGAAAGCGTACCTGAATCCGTTGATTGGCTTGATGGATCTTGAAGCAGACGTCTCTTTATGGGGATCGTGTTGTTACCAAATCCAGACTGGATTCCAATAATCTCACCTTCCAGTCTGATAAAAGGGTATTGACCCCATGGATCCTCAACTGGACACCATGCCTATCGTCACACGACAAAATTTTTGCTCCCTCATACCACTGATCTCCGATCCCCCGAGTTGTTTTGCATCTTCCTATGTCTCCAGCTCCTCGATCGTCACGTCAATGCTAGCTGCCATGCGTAACACCTCCTGCACCACTGGGGTCCTGCCGATATCAATGACACGACCAAGAACGAAGTCCCTGATGATCAGCCTCACCGTAAGTCTTGGCTGCCTGTCCCCGACCTCCGTCTTCCACCGGAAAGTATTAACTTTTCGACGAGCTTCTTCACGCTTGGCTGGCCCAACCAAGCGAGCGGTGCAGTTCTCATAAGATTCAAACTCCTGAACCTGCCTACCTTTGTGTTCGAACTTGAAGCTCCCCCATACACATGTGTCTTCGAGCAGAACATCACGCACTGTGCATGCCATCAATGACCCACAGCTCCCCTTGAACTGTGTGAATGATGATGCTCGCCTCAGATTGAGTTTGCTGCAAAACTTGATATGTCACATCCCTATTTTGGAAATAGGTATATGGTCGTATTTGATAATTTGGTAATTTTTAAATTTTGTATTTGTTTAAATTTTTATTTTTCTGGACTTGGGTTGGCTTGGCAGTTTAGGCCTGACATTTGATCATTGTTTATATTAAATTGTAATTAATATTAGTTTATTATTATTGGAGTTAATATTGTTAGCTTTTTATTAAATTGTTCTTATTATTATTAGTGTTATTATTATTATTATTATTATTATTAATATATAACCTAACCTAAACCCTAACCTAACTCTAACCCTCTCTCCCCCCCACACTCACTCAGTCGCCCCTACTTTTCCCTCTCTCTCCCGCTCACCTCTCTTCTTCTCACCCCCTCTCTTCTGGAAGAATAGACCTTCCTTCTTCTCGATCTCTCCCTCTCTCTTAGCTCACTCCCCCACTCCCTTCCTCTCTCCTCACTCGCTGCTCTCTCCCTCTCCCTGAGCTCCCTCTCCTCTCGCGCCCACGTCTGGCCCGGCCTGCTCCACCGACCGCCACCACCCTCGTTGTCGGCCCCCTCCTCTGTGACCGCCGCCACTATTATCTTCGTCGTCGCTGCCGTCTCCCTCTGTCGGGAGCTCGACCCGACCTGGCCGGCTTCCCCCGACAACCCTTCGCCTCTCTTTTCCTTCCTTCCCTCCGGTGATCTCGCCTGTGCAACTGCCGCACCTCAGGGCCAGTACCGTCTCGAGCGGCGGGACACCTTTGGGCCCCGTGCTGCTCGAGCAGCGGGCCACCCTCGGCCTGCATGCTCTTCGGGCAGTGAGCCCTCGTGCTCTGTACCTTCCCTCGGGTCGCGTGCCCCGGTGTACGTGCACCCTCGATCTGTGTACACCTCAGAACACGTACTTCGAGCTTCGTACATGCCTCGAGCAGCAGGACACTTTGGGCCCTACGTTGCTTGGGCTTTGTGATGTCTCGATTCGCGTACACCTTGGTGTATGTGGTGTCTCAGTTCCCGTGCTGTATCGATCCACGTGCTACCTTGGGTAGCGGGATGCCTCGAGCCCCGTGCTGCCTTGGGTACCGTGCCATCTCGATTTGTGCATCACCTCAATTTTTGTGTCTCAGCCTTTGTGCTTATTTTGTGATTCATGTCGTTCCGATTTGTATGTACACACCGATTTGCGTGCCACATTGAATTTCATGCATCCTTGAGTCTCCTATCGTCTCGATTTGTATTCATGCACCAATTTGCATGTCGTATTGATTCGCGTGTCATATTATATCTCGTATCATCTCGATTTATGTGTATGTCTTACTTTGCGTGCCCGTATCGATCTATATGCACATTTCAATTTGCGTGCACATTGTGTCTCCTGTTCGTCTCGATCTTCATGTCCTCTCGATTCTCGTATGCGTCTCGATGTACGTGTGTCTCGGTTTGCGTGTCCATATGGATCTGCGTGCATTGGGTTCCATGTCAGATCCTTGTACTGATTGCGGGACCCACACGGTATAGCCTTCTGCCATCCCTAATGATTATTCTATTATTTTATTATTATTTTCTAATGATAGTTTATTATGTGTTCTGAGGACTTCGATGGACGTGCTACCTTGGATCCTGATCGTCGAAGACTTGCTTACTTAGCCGAGCCCTCTCGGCAAGTATCCCTTGCTCATTAATGGCTCTAGTCCTCCCGCTGGGTTTTATTGCATTTATTTAATTATAATTGTAAACGTGAGTAGTGTAGCATAGTAGTAGAGCCGCCATGATTAGAACCTATGATATATGTTAGTTCGATACCGGGTCAAGCCGTATCGGACAACTCGGACAGGTCAACCATACCTCCGAGGACACGAGCATGACTCATTTATATAGATTGTCCCCGTATGCCCCGTGTCTGATTCGTAGTCGGGTAACGGCTTTGGCAAACTATTTGTGTGACTATGCTTGTGGAATTGGATAGGACTGTGGACATATGATATGGTGCACCCTGCGTGGCGATCTTGTTGTTTGTTGTGTTGGTTTGGCCCCCAATATGCATTGTAGTGCTGCTGCAGGCGAGACTTAGTGTTCTCGGCTAGGGTTGGTGCACAGTACGCATCGTAGTGCTACTGGAGGCCGAGTCTTAGTATTCTCATTTCGCGATTCTGCTGTGGGTTATGCCGAGTGAATTTAGTCCCAATTCGTAGGGAGCTTCCGTTCAGAAATACGAAAGAGACTCTACCAATTTTTTCCAGAATTTTTGGTCGAAAATTTTGGTTCGAAAAGTTGGGCAGAACCGTTCCTTTGGTTTGCGGAACCAGACTCATACACATTTATCATAATATAATATGCCTGATCCCAGTACCTGTTACGTAGACTCATGACTAGATTAGTCGCCTAGCCCTTGACCTGTGTTGTTCGTTCGATAGCGTAAGGAGCTCGGTTCTGCTCGGGAGACGGTCTGCAACCCTGGTCCTTGTTTGGTTTAAGGGTTATGGATCTGCTCCAGAGTGGTTCATGCAATCCTTACCATTTTTCGACGACATTAATTAATAAAGTCTTGTACCCTGACCATTCATTCTAGGAGTTGTCCTAGTATAGCCAGGTAGGGCTGACAGTTGTCTTATGTATCAGAATTGTGGCCTTAGGAATATTTAGATTATGTATTATTGGAGGATTGATCTGGAATAATGTATAGCTAGACTCATTGGATTCTTGGAGTTTGATTATTGTGCGGATGTTTTGTGGAATGAGGAAGATACCGAGGATATCGATATATTATTTTTACCCGACTTCCCAAGCACCCAAAATCTGGTACCATTGTTATATCGCGGTAGTTGGGACACTTAGTTGCTGATAGACTGTGATCATTGACTCGGAGGATTTTTGTGAACCAGAGGGCCTAGCATTGTCTATAGTGATTAGCCTAGTACCAAGTGATCGTATTTTCCTGATATGATATTTATTCCATCGGGGATAGGAAGACGATTGATAGATTGATCCGGTGGTAGACCGACTTGATAATTAGAGCTGTAGACCCCCATGTGTACTTGAGATGCTATTATAGTAGAGATATCGATAATGTACTTGACCCGATAACCCTGCCACGAGGTGGACAGAGGATTTAACGCGATTGACCGATTGATCATGTTCCTGACTTGACTGCTTGTACCCGTGCTGGTATCATTCTATGTGTGCACTAAGGTGATGTGAGCACCCTGAATTTAGGGTTGATTTTTTAATTTTCTGCCTGATTTAATTACAATAAATAAATTATTCTGTTTAATTATCTTTAAGTGTACTTTTTCGTACCTTTGATATTTGGAGTGTTAGGGATGTTCAACTCTGGAAACCTTCTTCACGAGTTTTGTAGTGGACAGGATTACCTTCATGATGGTATATAATGTCCCATCCAAACTTGTTCCCTTGTACTCTTTCTGCTTCGCACAACTTCGGGTCGATTTAGACCATTTTATTATTAATTAATTTTTCCCACTCTTTTCCTTGATCATTACTAGCACGTTACTGTGACTTTTAATTTGGGAGCGCAAGACTAGTCATTTCCTTGAAACCAAATTATCATGCATGATCTACTCGAGACGCTCTTCACCCATGACCTTCGTGTCCCACTCAGACACGCCATTTTGTGCTCCATTTGCTTCGCACAACTTTCCTGACACGTGACCCGATTTTATTTCACCCTACGGTATCGCATTCATTTTCCAACTTGATTTGTGGGTACCCTGTCGACCAAAACTTGTCAGCCCGAAATATGGACATGGCCCACATTGAGCCTACTACCCGCATGACACTTGTGTCCCATTTATTGGAATTCCCACGTGCTACTTATTCACTCATGATCATCAACACCTATTTTTAATTCGATTATTGCGTAATGACTGATTTTGACCCAATCCGGCCCCACCAAGTCCAGCCCAGCTTCATATTATCCTCTCTCATGACGCCCTCACTTTCCTTGCCTAAAAATAATATTAGTCTATAAATTTTTAATATTTAATATATGACCCTATGATTTAAATCCCTAGAAATGACCTATTTTCCTATATTTAAATCCTAGCCTTTGATCTTGTCTCCAACAATCCCAACCACTCATTCCTAGCAGACACTCACACACACACACACACACACCCAATACTTGGCCAGCCCTAGTTTTTAGAAAATCCTATTTTCTTTCTCTACTTTATCCCCTCTCATTAATTTCCCTCTCAACAATTATTCAGTCTTTCTCTCTCTCCCTTTATAATATTTTTTCACACACCACAACACACAGCAGCCTCAAGTGGCCGACCCCCCTCCTATGCCCGAGCTCAACAGCTCCTCCACCCTGGCAGGACGTCGACCACCGGCCACCTCCGCCGTGGCCGAGCACGACCGGCCGTACCACCACCAGCAACCTCCATCCATCTCCTCCTCCTTCTCCATTAACATCACCATCACCAACCATTCCGCCACCACCTCCACGTCCGTCGTGCCCCCGCCGTCGCCGGGTCAGGACAGGCCGTGCGCCACCGCCAACCTTGTCATGGACGTGCTGCCCGTGCATTGGCCGGGCATCGCCGCGCCGGGCTGCGCGCCGCCGCACCCCAGCAGCAGTTGGCCGGAAACGGCATTGTGACGCGCGCACAGGCCACGCCACCGGCCACCGCTGTCGTGGCCGTGCCCTCCCATGGTGGGCGAACACCGGCGACCCCCTGGGTCCGCCGCTCCTTCTCCGGCGCGATGTATAGACGATTCGTGCATTTCGCACGAATTTCCGTCGTGACGCGCACAGAATCAAAGTCCGTTTTGGTGCCCCGTCGCAGCAACTTCGTACACGATTTTCAAGAAATCCGACTGTTGGATCGGCGATTTCTTTGCTCCATCACAATCTCGGTATATCCACCTTCACTCCTGTCAATTTTTGTTCGTTAATTTCATCGTTTGATACATCAAAACCGGCCACCAAGTTGACCGTTTAAATTGTATTAATTTTGGACAGTTTCGCGGAGCCAACTTCGTCAGCTTGTACCTCCTCCATCGCAGCTCCATTTGGCGTGCTACCAGATCCAGTGCAACGCTGGTATAACCCTCTTACTACTCTTCTAGTTTCGTTTCATTGTGAGCTTGTTTGATTGATTGAATTCGACGCCAAAGTTGGCCGTCCGAATTCGTAATTTCTAACTTGTAAACTTCCATTTTTGAACACGGGACTCCAGATTTCATTTCAGACACCACCAGTAGACTCGTGGCGTCGTTCTGGCATGTTTTCATACATAATTTGTTAGGTTTGGAGGACGTGGGGCCCTGGCACACATTTCGGTGCAAAGTGGGTCCCACAGTCCGGGTCAATATGACTTTTTGACGCCGGCTCATCGGAATCCAATTCCGGATATACCGTTGAGCTCGTATCGTCATTCTAGACTCGTTGACATGTAGTTTGCTGAGTTTTGAAAACATTGGCTCCGGTACGCATTTCCGTGCGAACCGAAATTCCAATGTTCTGGTCAACGGACCAAATTGAGATCGGGTCAACGGAATCCAATTCTGGATATACCGTTGGGTTCATATCGTCGTTCTGGTTTCGTGGACATATAATTTGTTATGTTTTGTAGACTTGTTTTCTCGCACGTTTTTCAGTACAAAACGGCTCCGACACGGATACCGTTTTTGACCCGAAATTACATTTTTGCCCTTGTGTCCAAATTGGACCGATGGGTAGGCTATCCTAGCTAATTTGACCATTCTGGACACGTTGGCGATGTTTATTTCATCATCTGACAATGTTTGTTGATAATTTCTCTGAGTTTAACCTTTTTATAAATAATTAATAATTAATTCTTATAATATTCGTATTTCGGGATTAGTACAACAAAACTGAGATCAGTCAATTCCAGTGATCTCATATTGCTGAAATTGACAAGACGGACACGTAGATCACTATAATAAGATTATTAAATTTACCGTTAATCATCTTATCTCGATTTGCGTGTCGTAGGTTTCGACGTACGAATAACGAAGTACACTTTATATCTTTAATAATTAGACTAGAATTGACCCTATTTGACCAGAGTTGACCAGTTGACCAAATCAACTATAAGTCAACACTTGACCTAGTTTGACTAGATTGTTGACCGGAGTTGACCTAGAGTTGATTTGACTTAGAAGAACCTAGGATAATATAGATTGCTTGTAGAGATTCATTTATTACAACTTGAACACCTTGTAACCTGTGTTGCTTTAAATAGGACTCTGTGGCTTCAGTTGGACCCCTATACCTATCGACTGTTCAGGTTATCAGGCGAGTACATTTTATGATCATTTCATATCCTGTTAGAATTATTTTTCTGCTTTAGATTACTTTACTTGATGCTGTCACGTTGGTAACACGGATTAGTACTATATGGATCCCTTCTTGAGATGTTATCCCCTCAGGAGCATCGTATACTACATGTTCTTTGCATTTCACTTACATGGTGTATCACTATGCTTCACGGTTCATCGATCACTTGTGACATGTACTCTCATGATCACAGAGTCTTCCCTGAATCACCCTATTTATGGGCATTCCCAGAATCACCCATTTATGGGCCTACCATGTATCACCCCTTGTGGGCCTTTACATAGAATCATAACATAACCTGGCTAGATCCTTGTGTATTGATTGGGGGTACGGGGGAGTAGAAGTATACATGTGAATAATATCCAAGTAGTGTAGTTCCCAGAATCACTCCATAGTATAGTTCCCAGAATCTCCTATGCCATTCACATGTTTATATTGTACTCTGACTCACTAGCCACTGTTAGTTCTCTACTTATAGTAGATATTTCTATTACAGTTCTCTTTCTCTGTTTACATACTGTATTTCTTTCAGACCCTGTATCTTGCTTTACTGCATGATTATATTTTTTAACCTGCTATGATTTGTTGAGATGTACTGTGCTCGCTCCTGTCCTGACTGGACATGTTAATAAATTTTACAGATAGCCTGGAGGTTGCCTGCTAGCCTAGAGGAGACACAGTAGAGGTTGTATAGATAGCTAGAGTTTTGCTCATAGTTTATTTTCAGTTGTCTTGAGTTGTATTTATGGATTACTGTATTTGAGTTTTGAGATGTATTTTTGGGTTGTGTATCTTAGACACTTAGACTTCTATTTGCTGTATCTCTTTTAGATTTTATGTTTTATCTATCTTCCATTATGCTCTACCGTAGATGTGATTGAGTTTACATTCTGCTATGTCACCCCCATTCGGGGAGTATAAACTTCTTAGCCTTATACTGTTAGATGCATGAGACCTAGGACAGCGTTCTACCGCCGACACTGCGGCGTAGGCTGGACGTACCCACGTCTCGTGCCCTAACTCTAGGATGCGGGTCGTGACAGGTGCTATTCTACGTATGCCTTAGGTGCTATTTTATACATGCACTAAGGTGCTACATGATTCGGTATGTTATATGACAGTACTTTTATCTTCCAACACGGACATGGTAGTTGGCCTATTATTTTAGCGTGGTTAGGACTGATTGACTGCTTTCTGCATTACACTAAGAATGAATCCAAATTTGAGACTTTAGGTATTAAGGTGGATTCGTACTTAGTGTACCCGTACTAAGGCACTACATCTAGGAGGATGAGCATGTGACCACGGCATGTGATTCCAGATAAATGTAGGGTTAATCTAGGAAACTAAAGATGGTAGAAGCATTAGAAGGGAGCAAAATCTCGAGATCGTGCATGCCAGCCGCCACAGGTGTTATGCTTACCTGTCTAGCGGAAGGCTAACCGCCCCGGATATTGTTATCATCCACAATAGCGGATGGCAGTAACCGACTACTATATGTACTACCATATGATTGATCTGTTTCACACGGTTGCCTTTGAGGGACCGGTGCTTATCCATGTGTTATGCGTTATTATTTGACCTTGTTAGCCCTGCTGGACATAGCACAATATGAGGATTCTTATATTGCATTATTGGGGTAACCCAACCTCCATATAGGAAGCCGTGGGCATTTGAGTGGCTGCTTATTCACCTAAATTGTATGGCTTGCTGCTTACTAAGCTGGCTGGCACGTAACGTCATCCCGGTGCGGTAATTCATTCCCTTGTTCTTATTTGATGTAGGGGTGGATTACTGTTCCGGTGACAGATTATGGGTTCCAGTTGGCGATGCAGGCATTAGTGGATGTTAGGGTGACTGTGATGAATGTTGGTTATTTAGCTGCATTAGTTGTGGATTGTTATCGTGCGTTGGTACCGCACAATCCTTTACCCTCATTACTGATATTCATATATGCTTTTCCTATCATATATTTCATCATGCTAGCTTTTCTTCGCCCGTCCTTGAGCCTTCCTTTCTGGTACTTGCTGCGATTGGCCTGACCAACTTTGGATTGTTCCCGGATTGCTAGTGACCGATCCTATGGATATTTCAGACTTGACTTGGAGGATGTGCTTCAGTTACTGACCATATGGGAACTGTGTGGGAAGTATTCTTGTCTATATTATTTCTTATAGTAGACTTCCTGATTATCATATGAGTATTTTCTACTTTTCATATGATTATTCTTCTTATTGTTATTTTATTGTTATTGCCTGTGGATATGAGATCGGATTTAGGCCATAAACTGCTTGCATGCTAGGATACCCAATAAGATTGACAACCACGATCACCGTATGATGTCTTCGTACCTTATATGGTGTAGCTGGCCTACGTTCGTCCCCGTATTCCGGTACTAGGGTGTGACATGATCTCCTTCCTGGCTTCGAACTGCTTAAACCTATGTCGCTCCGTGAAGATTTGGCAAACCACCTGTCGCCAAATCTGGATCCGTAGAGCAACCCCCACCTGGAGACCGACCAGCTGTCATGGGACTGACAGACTGACCCTTAATCTTTGACTCATCACCATTCATTGCTTTGTCTCAACGAACCGAATCCTCCGTAACCCTCAAAGCATCTAGAAGCCCCTTCTTATCAAGTTCTCGACGATCCACCTCATGTCGAACACCTCTCGAGCCTCCATCCGGTGTCTGTGGTCTGCTTGTACAGCTCAGCGGCTTGAGCCTGTATATATCACAACACCAATCTCCCCGAGCCAGCTGTTGGGAACCCTTCGCAAGCATCCAATCTTTGCTCCCAAACAGACTGCGACAGCCATCATCTACCAGCCTCCCTGCCGAAACCAAGTTGTAGCGCAAACTCGATACATGTGGCACACCCCTGAGGACG
Organism: Iris pallida; assembly: GCA_029216955.1. Classification (NCBI taxonomy): domain Eukaryota; kingdom Viridiplantae; phylum Streptophyta; class Magnoliopsida; order Asparagales; family Iridaceae; genus Iris; species Iris pallida. The sequence continues at coordinate 3,875,691 of JANAVB010005799.1, forward strand.
AGTTTCTTACCAAACTCTGTTGTCAAGTGCACGTCATCGACGCCTACAACTGCAGACATCCCTTTGTCGTCCATTTTCACACGTCCAAACTGCCGCGGCGATATGAAATGAAGATCCTCCTATATAGAGTGGCATGATACGGTGCCCCCGTGTCCATGACTTAGTCGCCATCATGACACATGCCACAAGGTTCCTCTGCGTCGTTCGCTGCGATGATAATATCTTTCATTGCTGTGAGATCCTCCTAATCATTATTGCCTTTGGCCTTCTCAGTTTTATGCTTCATGCAGTTCCTTTTGATATGACCCCTTTCGCCACGGTAATAGCAGCTCTCCTTGCAGTCTACAATCGCAAGATCCCGAGAACTCCCCTCTGTCCTTGCTCGTGACTTGAGTCTTCCCTTCCCGTAGGAAGTCACCAGAGCGAACTCTTGCGACGATTCCACTTGCTTGCGTCGGACCTCCTCATTCAACAAGCTACTTTGACTGCCTCCATCGTGACAACTCTATCAGGCGATCTTCCAACATGATACGACCCTTAATGACAAAGGTGAATCTGAACCCTTTGTTCCTCTCTTTCTGTTGATGGGGATGTAGAAGAGAAAAAGAGAAAATCTTCTCTTTGGTGGCCGTATAAGTTGGGGACCATAACCCTAATGAATACACACACACACACACACACACACACACACACATATATATATATATATATATATATATATATATATATATATATATATATATATTTTATATATATATATAAATTTTTTTTAATAAAAAGCAATTTATTGAAATGAAAGGTGGCTCTAAAAGAGCATTACAAGCAGGTCCAGGGCCGAAAAACACAAAAAGGGCCCTGCTAGAGCAGGTGGGGGTTAGTACAGAAAGAAAATCCCACTAACCGAAAAAACTAAATTAAAAACCAAAACCAAAATTTCGAAATTTCAAAAAGAAATTTCAAAATTTTGGAACAGTGGCACGGGTTCTGCCCGTTGGGGAGGTCGGGTCCAGCCCGTTAGGGAAAGGGTGGATTAGAAAGGCGCGCCACCCAACGCGCGAGGGGGTCTGTGCGAGGCACGTGGGAGGGGGTGTGGGTCTGCCCAAAAGTTGGCATGCGAACCGGAGCCTCGCGCTGACCGAGGCGGTATTCTGCCCGAGAGAGCGCGGACCGAGGCGACAATCGGCCCGAGGCGGCTAGCCGGGGAGGGGGGAAGCTGCCCGGAGCCGAGATACTCCGGCAGGGCGACCGGGGGGGGACGACAGACGGGGTTCCGGCGACAGAGCCAGAGGGGCGGAGGCGCAGCCCAAGCGGGGACACAGCCGGAGGGCCGGACGCGCGACGTTGGACCACAGGGGGAGGAAGGGGCCACCACCGAGAGGATGAACCGGCGGGGAGACCGGCGCGGGAGAGGCGCGGACGCCGGCCAAGGAGATAGCCGGGAGGCGCCCACGGGGGGTGACGGGGAGACGAGGAGGCGGGACCGGCGAGGGGCAGCTCGGAGGCCGCAGGAGCCCGCGGGACGGGGCCGATCAAGAGAGGCGGAGGGGGGGGAGTGGCCTCCAGCGCGCGCCGGAAGCTGCGAAGGTCGTATGGCGGCGGAGGAGCCGTCCACGCAGGGAGGGCGGAGCTCGCGGGAGGGAGGGCAGCGACGGAGAGACCGCCGCAGGGCGGCAGCGCTTCGACGGAAGGGGATGGCCACCGAGCGGCCACGAGGGCCCAGGAGATGGGCTCGCTGCACGGAGGAGAGGACCCCACCGGCGCCGGGGAGAGACCCGGAGGAGGGGCCAGGGCGGGGGAGAGGGAGGGAGCAACGGCGCCGGAAGAGGATGGCTCCGCTGGGAGGACGGCGAGGGGGGAGAATGAAACGGGGGCTGCGGCTGCCGAGGGGGCAGCGACGACCGAGGGAACGGGGGGCGGCGCAGCAGGCGGCACGCCAACCGAGGGCGCCTACGACCCCAGAGGGGGAGCGCCACCGGCATGGGGCTGGCCGGCGGTTGCAGCGGAGACTGGACGGCGTCGCCTGCGCCGGGGACGCCGATATATATATATATATATATATATATATATATATATATATATATATATATATATATATATATATATATATATATATTTTATATATATATATATATATATATATATATATATATATATATATATATATATATATATATATATATATATATATGTATATGTATTGAAATATCTAATTTGGCCCTTCATCAAATTAAATTTATCTTCGATATCTACACATTATTACACATTATTGCCATGGCAATTATACCCTTAAGCCAATTTTCCATATGGACCACTTTAATTTGGCTTAATTATTTAGATAGCCCAACACAATTAATTTTACATTTGCCCCTATTATTGAATAATTCCAACATAATATACATGCAAAAGGTTACCGTAAATAACATGCACGGAATTATGGAAAGACAGGAATATAACATGAAATAACTGCTAATATAAAAAAAAGAATATCACAAGGAAATAACTCTATAGATGATGACATGTCATAAAAAAATGATACTAAGTGTGGCTAAAATGAATCAGATGATTGTAGTCCTGTGTGGTGCTCCCGGTCCTGTAGATAGTAGTCCTGCATGGTGTTCCCTAACTATAGTAAATCTCTATCGTAATCCTGTGTGGGTTTTCGAGTCGAGAGCCATATTAGCAATTCGACAAATGGGAAAAATTCGGGATGGCAAAAGTATAAGTATAAATCGACTTAGTACAAATAAAATACGTTAAATAATTCAGTCAAATATTTGAAAAATGGAAATATTAAGGTTAGAAACTTCACATTCTTAAATATGTTGTCAAATTTGGTTAATTAAATAGGTTGCCACCACATTTTTTGTGCCAATTTTTTAATAAATTGTACGAAACACATTTAAAACGTCGCATGCTTAAAATTTGTATACTGATTCGAATCTTTCAAAAATATGCAAGAATTATAAGTTTCTGAAAGATATGAAAAAATTCGCATGTAATACAAGTTTTATTTGTGTGATTGAAAATAAGGGTCGAGAGTGGTCAAGTAGCAATCCTAGTATCGATCGAAGGTCAAGTTAAGACAAATTCAGGTAATCAGATTAAGTCAAGGTCAAGTCCAAGTGATAAAATCAAGTCAACGCACAAGAACATAAAAATCTAAACAAGTATAGTGTAGCATAGATAAAATATGTGACAAAAAAAGAAAGTGCCACGACCCGCACCCAATGTGAGGGTACGGGAACGTAACAACGCCCAGCCTACGCCGTAGTGTCGGCGGTAGAACGCTGTCCTAGGTCAATCATCTAACAATATAAAGGTACATGTACAGTATATACACTCCGAATGGAGGTGACATAACATAACAGTCTCAATCACATCTAAGGTAGATACAGAATAGTAAAGGTAGATAGAGAGATCAAAAGCACAATGTAATACAAATAAGAGAGAGATTCTAAGTGTCTAAGATAACAACTCAAGAACATCCAGCTCAATACAAGTCTCTAATATATATACAACATCTTAGAAGAACAACTGAAAGTCAAATAACAATGCTGAAAGAAAACTAAAGCCTAGCTATCTAGCCTAGACTATGGGAGTAGCATCCTGTACTGCAGCTGGGTCCTCTAGAGGAACCAGGTCGCAGGTGTCGTCTAAGCCTGCTCCGTAATAGGTGGTACATAGGGCCTCCTCCCCATCCTCTGTAATATTTTCAACAGGTCTAGTCAGGACAGGAGCGAGTACAGTACATCTCAACAGATCATAGCAGGTTAGAAAATATAATCATGCAGTAAAGTAAGATACATGAACTAAAGAAATACAGTATGTAAACAGAGAGAGAACTGTAATAGAATTATCTACTATACATAGAGAACTAATAGGGACTAGTGAGTCAGAGTAAAATATAAACATGTGAATGGCATAGGAGATTCATGACTATAGCTAAGAGAGTGATTCATGACTACAGCTACTTGGATAATATTCACATGTCTATTTCTACTCCCCCATCCCCAATCAATACACAAAGATCTGTTCAAGTTATGTTAAGATTCGTGAAACTTCACATGGCTCATAAAATGAGTGATACGTGAAGGTGATTCATGATGGCTCTGTGAATATGAGAGTACATGTGTCACAAGCGATTCGTGAATCAGAGGAAGCATAGAGATACGTGATGATTCGTAAAACGCATAAAACATGTAGTATACGATGCTCCCGAGGGGGATAATATCTCATGAAAAGATCCATATAGTACCAATCCGTATGACCAACGTGACAGTATCAAGTAAAGTAATTTAAAGCAGAAAAATAATTCTAAACAGGATATGAAATGATCAGAGAATGTACTCGCCTGGTATCCTGAACGTCCGAAAAGAATATACTGTCTGAGGAGTGGTGTCTGTCTCCTATAGAACAGTACAAGTCACAACAAGTCTAAAATAAGGAAATAGACTGCTACAATGCATCTACATGAAGTTTGGGGTCAATCTAGGCTAAAGTCAACCTTTGGTCAACTCTAGTCAACCCTAACAGTCAAGCTAGGTCAATTCTAATCTAATTAAGTCAAACAAGGTCAAACGAGGTTAAACTTGGTCAAACTAGTCTAGGTTGGTCAAATCTAGGCTTAACCAGTCAATCTAGGTCAACTAACCAACCCATAACACAAGCCTAATAGGAATTACACTAGACTATCTAACCTATACAAGTTAACACTATACCACCCAAACCTATAACCAAACTATAGGCTAAACTAAGACTCATGAAAAGCCTATAGTCTAAGCCTATACCACAAGACAATCTCAAGTCTAACCTTAACACTATGGCTAACACACTATCCACTACTAACACAACAACCTATCTCACACTCACAGTCCTACCAAATATCATAGCAAATAAACATCACAATAGATATTACTAAGGCTAAATATAAACTCCTATATGATACAATATAGGTATCAATATAGCAGGTACATATTCAAGCCACAGGGTATCCGTACCAATAACAGGAATGAAAGGGAAGGAAGGAAAAAAAATAGAATGAAAAGAAAAGGAAAAGAAAGAAAAGTGAAGAAGGGAAAAGCAATAAAAATCTGGGAATGAAAGGGAAGGAAATCAATATAGCAGGTATATATATTCAAAGTGACAGTGTCTTAGTGTCTCAAGTACCATAGTGTTATGTGTGATTGCTTGTGTGTGTGTGAGTGAGAGAATATGAGTTAGTGTAGGAAATCTGTGTGAGTGTGTGTGTGACTGAGATTAAAAGAGGGTGGTGTGTGACTGGAATTAGAGTGATAGGAAAATGTGTGGGGGTTAACTAATGTGTGTGTGTAGATTGTGTGTGTGTGTGAGTTAAACTCATATGTGTGAGAGGATTTCAGTTTTCAGTTTGTGTGTGATATGGTGGTTTGTGTAATAGGGTTATGTGTGTGTGTCATTTGAGTGTACAGGGAAGCAATAGTGTGTACATCACATGAGGGTGTAATGGCTTAGTTCTCAGGTTGGGATTAAGCAGTGCAATGACAGGGAATGTCAAGTAATGGCAGTTTAACTCCTACAGCTAACACACGAACCCAAACAAAATTGGAACCAAAACCTGAAATGCAAGTTTAAAACCAATGCCACTCTCAGTTTTAAATCAAACATCAGTTTAAAACAGGATTCAATGATAGTCTAAAAACTCTAATTTGGTTTTCAAGAAAAAATTCCAATGACAGCTTATTCTCAGTCCATTTCAACCCATCTCAATTGAAATCCATTCACCTAAATGTCAACAACTAACCAGTGAACTAACAATGAATTAAACATGGCAAATGACATTCAAAATTAGTTTAAAAAAGAAACAAAATCAGGTTTTGAAAACAGGGAATGGTTTCAGTCAATTGGACAGTCCATTCCCACATTCCAAAACCCATTTCTCGTGTTAATAACAACCCCATCTCATGAACCCTCCTAACCATAAACTAATACGCATGTACATAATTTAATATGGCCAATTAAACATTAGCAATAGTTGAAAACATTTATTCAAAACTCAGAATTCATCCAATGCAGTTTCAGGATTTGGGAAAAAATGACAGTGTCATCTACAGTCCAACACAAATTTGAAGGCCAATCACTAATTTGAACCCAATTTCTCAATGCAAATCTAACCTAACAGCAGCTAACACATTGCACATAAACCTAACATGTAATTGAATTATCTAACTCAGGTTAAAAAAAAAGGAAATCAATTCAGAAATTCATCTAGGGACTGGTATTCAGTCCACAGCCCAAACCAATGTTCAAAATCTCATTCTAAGTGCAAAACCCACATCCAATACGTAAAATCAAACTACTGTAATTTAACACACATGTTCAAGTGATCAACATGAATTTAATCATTAGTTTAAACAGTTAAAGAGATGGAATCAAACACAGAAAATCAGAACATGCACTATGTATCAGTGAATATCAGAAACAATAGAGAATTCGAATTTTTCGAACTCAAACCACATCAAAATGACAACCCAATGGTTGGTAATTGATGACAAGCATGTGAGGGTGCATGAGAGTGTCCTCGTGTCCAGGAATTGGACACGAATTGTGTCTAGAATACAATACGAACACAGAACCTAACAGTGCACAAATAAGCATCGTGCACGCGTGCACGCGCGTATAACACACGACACACGACACGACACGTGGGTGTGCACCTAGGTTCGCCTAGGGTAGGGCTAGGTTTGTGTCAGCCTGCAACGTGTCCACGTGACACGTAGGCACGACACGAACCCCGTGTCAGCAGCGCCTGTGCGCGTGCACAGCCGCCTGCGCGCGACAGCGCACGGCCAGTGCGGGGGCGATTGCGCCGCGCACACTCCACGAGATGCTCCCAAATTTTAGGAGCAAGGTCGCAGACGTTTCCCCATGAATCCCACAAAAATTCAGGACACGACGTGTCCTGTGTCGAGAGATATGCCCCCCGAGATGCAGGACACGGCCTACGGGCTCGTGCTGCGTGTCCATGTACAAAAACACGACACAAAAGGACACAAAACACTAGGACACCTTCACAAACATTGATACACACATCAAGATCTACAGATCCATCTAATTACATTTCAAAAATATAAAAATGTATTCCTATGTGGCATTTCTACAAACACCTAGTATACCATTTCGATACGTGTCCGATACGGACACGAAACGGACACGAATTGTGCCTAAATTTTGGGGACAGCTAGGAAACCCTAAAACCTAACCTTATATACAAAGAAATCAGGAAAAACTATGAGTTTAGATGATTTACCTATTAAGTATCAAAACTCAAGAAAAGCTTCAAAGAGGGGATTCCAAATGGCAACTCCAAATCTCCAATCAATGCACAAACTGAGGTGATCCCCCAACAACAGCATATAAACATAAATTAGATCCTATTGCAAAAGACTAGGATTAAAAAGGAGCTAAAATGAATTAATTAGGAATTTCTAAGGTTGGGGATTTACCTCTTTCTAAACTTGAGATCTATTTCCAAGAGAGGCTAGCCCTAAATGAAGGAGGCATTAAATAGGGGTGGGAAACCCTAGGTTGGCTGCCATGGGTGGGCTTATTGGGGTTTGGGCTTAAGTCATGGGCCTATGGTTCAATTCACAAGTCATTAAATCATAAGTCATTGCATTAAACCATAAGTCATGATTTAATTTCACTAAACCTAATCCTCTCATTCTAAAACCAATCTCTAATGACTAATGGGTTAACTCTAGTTAGGCTAGGGTTACCATAGCTAGGGTTAGGTTCTAGGCTAGTCTACGAGTCTCAATCTAGTCAAGACTAACATAACACATAGCTATATTTTATTAATATTAAATTCACACAAATTCCCATAAATCATAATAAATTCAAATAAATCCTAAAATGACCAAAATACCCTCTAGGCTAAAATGTACTAGTCAAACATCCTAATCACATGGCTAGGCTCTAAGGTTACACTAGTCAAACACCAAAATAATAAGTCATGATTTAAATAGTTTTAAAAAAATGATTAAAAATTACCAAAAATCATATTATCATTTAAATATCATAATTAAATAAATTAAAATACAAATTTCAAAATTACCCTCATTTTAGAAACTGGGTGTTACAAGTCTACCCACCTTAGAAAAATTTCGTCCTCGAAATTAAAATGGTAGTAGTCCTTCTAGGTCAAACACCCCACAATCAAAGTCTCAAACATACCGTCAGATAATCATATGCGTCTGTCCAAAATCATGATACTCAGAATCTTCGTCATGCAAGTGAGCAAGGCTACCATAATCACAGAGTCCTCGACTAAGGTACATACCTCTAGAATTATGGTATTTAAAATTTTTGCATTGCCGCATGCTTGGCAGCGAAAATCTTAAATTTCCACACCCAAGAAATATATCCAAAATCTGACTATATATCCTCACAATGCCAGCTATCATGACTACAGAAGACTCTGGATCCCATAACTTAGGCGACCTAGCCCATACGACTTATCTCGGAAGAAAACCAAATCGAAAAGAATGCCAGATCAAAACTTATCAACAAATAAGGAAGCAGATAAGAACAGATGGAATTGAATTTTAAGATAGATATAATGAGGCAAGGTGGGAATGGAATCGAAAAGAACAGAACTTGCAAGCACCTCTCCCACTGCCTGAGCATCCTCGACTGTCATGGCGTAAGCTCGCCCCTGCTGGCCTCCTCCAGCCTGATGCTGATACTGCACAAATCTCTGCTGCTGTGTCGGTAACGGTCCCCGCTGCTGACCTACCGGAGCCTTGGCTCCTCTTCCTGGTACTGTGCCTATGTACTGGGAACACTCCATCAGCTGGTGGTCCGCTGCTCCACATAGTAGGTACCTGCCCAGCCTCTTTCTGCACTCGCCCCATCTATGCCCCGGCTTCTTGCAGTAGGGGCAACTGACTGCCTGCAGTCTGGGTGCCTGATGCTGTCTGGGCTGCTGCTGTCCCTGCTGATGGCCGTGACCCTGGAACTGCTGCTGAAACTGATGCTGAACGTGCGGCCTCTTGGCCGGTCCTCCGCTACTGCTACCTCCCTAGGAGTCTCGTCCCCTCTTGAGCCTAAGCTCAAGATCATCCTCTGCAGCTAAAGCGTCCACCAGGATCTCTTCATAGGTAGCGCTGCGGGCGTTCTTGGTGTAGGACTTGACCTCCTTTACCAAGCCCTTCCGGAACCTCCGGGCCTTCGTCGTCTCCAACAAGTCCTCCATAAATCTGCTCAGGCGGCAGAACTCTCCTGCGTACTCCTCCACGGACTGGTTCCCTTAGACTAGGGCCTCGAACTGGATCTCGAGGGCTCCCAGCGCTGCGTCTGGAAAGAACTTCTCCTTGAACAGCTTCTTGAATACTGCCCAAGTCTGTCCTGCTGTACTGACCCTTGGGTCGGTCTGGTACCATGTACGGGCCAGATCCTGCATCATGCTGGCCGCTGCCTCTATCTGGAGCCTCGTCGGGATCTCAGCCAACCTGAAAATCTCCTCCATATACTCGATCTACTCATCGGCATACAAGATCCCCTCTGTCCCTCGGAAGTCTCTCGGGTGCATCTTATGGAAATCTTGGATGCCCTTCTCCCGTGGCTGGTACGGCTGCGGGGCTGCCGCTGGCTGAGCTACGACTCTCTCTACTGCGGTCACTGCCAGCTCAATGCCTCGTGTGAGCTCTGCTGTCTGCCTCTGCTGCTGGGTCTGCTGACCCTCCATGTACTACCGGAAGAAGGCTAACAGCTGAACGGCGTCAACTGTCCCTGCAAGTGGCTGCTGCTGCTGAAGAAGTACATCCGGAATCACCGGACTCGGCTCATGCCTCACTGCTGGTGGGGCTCCTTCAAAAGTTGTCGAAATGCCTAACCCAGCTGGCATGACTGGGGCTGCGGTACCAGGGGCTGGCTGCTGAGTATGAGAGGTGGCAGACCTCTCATCGGCGTCCCCCTGGTCCTGGCGATGCGATCTCGTCTCAACCATCCTAGAGACACAGATCAAGAAACAATTGCTGAGAATGAGTCAAAATATCAAGGGAGGACAGTTATATTCAAGGGAGACAATAAGCAGCAAAATATAGATATACGGAATCTGAATAAGAGTTTTTCCTATTTGTGATTGAGTACCTCCAAAAAATATCCTAATCCTACTGCAGGCTGTAGTGATACTCTAGTTCGAATACCAATACATAACTCGACCTGCATGGGCCACCCATAAAAACGTGTCACGACCTGCACCCAATGTGAGGGTACGGGAACGTAACAACGCCCAGCCTACGCCGCAGTGTCGGCGGTAGAACGCTGTCCTAGGTTAATCATCTAACAATATAAAGGTACATGTACAGTATATGCACTCCGAATGGAGGTGACATAACAGTACAGTCTCAATCACATCTAAGGCAGATACAGAATAGTAAAGGTAGATAGAGAGATCAAAAGCACAATGTAATACAAATAAGAGAGAGATTCTAAGTGTCTAAGATAACAACTCAAGAACATCCAGCTCAATACAAGTCTCTAATATATATACAACATCTCAGAAGAACAACTGAAAGTCAAATAACAATGCTGAAAGAAAACTAAAGCCTAGCTATCTAACCTAGACTATGGGAGTAGCATCCTGTATTGCAGCTGGGTCCTCCAAAGGAACCAGGTCGCAGGTGTCGTCTAAGCCTGCTCCGTAATAGGTGGTACATAGGGCCTCATCCTCATCCTCTGTAATATTTTCAACAGGTCCAGTCAGGACAGGAGCGAATACAGTACATCTCAACAGATCATAGCAGGTTAGAAAATATAATCATGCAGTAAAGTAAGATACATGAACTGAAGAAATACAGTATATAAACAGAGAGAGAACTGTAATAGAATTATCTACTATACATAGAGAACTAATAGTGACTAGTGAGTCAGAGTAAAATATAAACATGTGAATGGCATAGGAGATTCATGACTATAGCTAAGAGAGTGATTCATGACTACAGCTACTTGGATAATATTTACATGTCTATTTCTACTCCCCCATCCCCAATCAATACACAAAGATCTGTTCAAGTTATGTTAAGATTCGTGAAACTTCACATGGCTCATAAAATGAGTGATACGTGAAGGTGATTCATGATGGCTCTGTGAACATGAGAGTACATGTGTCACAAACGATTCGTGAATCAGAGGAAGCATAGAGATACGTGATGATTCGTGAAACACACAAAACTGCAGTATCCGATGCTCCCGAGGGGGATAACATCTCATAAAAAGATCCATATAGTACCAATCCGTGTGACCAACGTGACAGTATCAAGTAAAGTAATTTAAAGCAGGAAAATAATTCTAAACAAGATATGAAATGATCAGAGAATGTACTCGCCTGGTATCCTGAACGTCCGAAGAGAATATACTATCCGAGGAGTGGTGTTTGTCTCCTATAGAACAGTACAAGTCACAACAAGTCTAAAATAAGGAAATAGACTGCTACAATCCATCTACATGAAGTTTGGGGTCAATCTAGGCTAAAGTCAACCTTTGGTCAACTCTAGTCAACCCTAACAGTCAAGCTCGGTCAATTCTAATCTAATTAAGTCAAACTAGGTCAAACGAGGTTAAACTTGGTCAAACTAGTCTAGGTTGGTCAAATCTAGGCTTAACCAGTCAATCTAGGTCAACTAACCAACCCATAACACAAGCCTAATAGGAATTACACTAGACTATCTAACCTATACAAGCTAACACTATACCACCCAAACCTATAACCAAACTATAGGCTAAACTAAGACTCATGAAAAGCCTATAGTCTAAGCCTATACCACAAGACAATCTCAAGTCTAACCTTAACACTATGGCTAACACACTATCCACTACTAACACAACAACCTATCTCACACTCACAGTCCTACCAAATATCATAGCAAATAAACATCACAATAGATATTACTAAGGCTAAATATAAACTCCTATATGATACAATATAGGTATCAATATAGCAGGTATATATTCAAGCCACAGGGTATCCCTACCAATAACAGGAATGAAAGGAAAGGAAGGAAAAAAAATAGAATGAAAAGGAAAGGAAAAAAAGAAAAGTGAAGAAGGGAAAAGCAATGAAAATCTGGGAATGAAAGGGAAGGAAATCAATATAGCAGGTATATATATTCAAAGTGACAGTGTCTTAGTGTCTCAAGTACCATAGTGTTGTGTATAATTGCTTGTGTGTGTGAGAGTGAGAGAATATGAGTTAGTATAGGAAATCTGTGTGAGTGTGTGTGTGACTGAGATTAAAAGAGGGTGGTGTGTGACTGGAATTAGAGTGATAGGAAAATGTGTGGGGGTTAACTAATGTGTGTGTGTGTGTAGATTGTGTGTGTGTGTGTGAGTTAAACTCACATGTGTGAGAGGATTTCAGTTTTTCGTTTGTGTGTGATATGGTGGTTTGTGTAATAGGGTTATGTGTGTGTGTCATTTGAGTGTACAGGGAAGCAATAGTGTGTACATCACATGAGGGTGTAATGGCTCAGTTCTCAGGTTGGGATTAAGCAGTGCAATGACAGGGAATGTCAAGTAATGGCAGTTTAACTCCTACAGCTAACACACGAACCCAAACAAAATTGGAACCAAAACCTGAAATGCAAGTTTAAAACCAATGCCACTCTCAGTTTTAAATCAAACATCAGTTTAAAACAGGATTCAATGATAGTCTAAAAACTCTAATTTGGTTTTCAAGAAAAAATTCCAATGACAGCTTATTCTCAGTCCATTTCAACCCATCTCAATTGAAATCCATTCACCTAAATGTCAACAACTAACCAGTGAACTAACAATGAATTAAACATGGCAAATGACATTCAAAATTAGTTTAAAAAAGAAACAAAATCAGGTTTTGAAAACAGGGAATGGTTTCAGTCAATTGGACAGTCCATTCCCACATCCCATAACCCATTTCTCGTGTTAATAACAACCCCATCTCATGAACCCTCCTAACCATAAACTAATACACATGTACATAATTTAATATGGCCAATTAAACATTAGCAATAGTTGAAAACATTTATTCAAAACTCAGAATTCATCCAATACAGTTTCAGGATTTGGGAAAAAATGACAGTGTCATCTACAGTCCAACACAAATTTGAAGGCCAATCACTAATTTGAACCCAATTTCTCAATGCAAATCTAACCTAACAGCAGCTAACACATTGCACATAAACCTAACATGTAATTGAATCATCTAACTCAGGTTAAAAGAAAAGGAAATCAATTCAGAAATTCATCTAGGGACTGGTATTCAGTCCACAGCCCAAACCAATGTTCAAAATCCCATTCTAAGTGCAAAACCCATATCCAATACGTAAAATCAAACTACTGTAATTTAACACACATGTTCAAGTGATCAACATGAATTTAATCATTAGTTTAAACAGTTGAAGAGATGGAATCGAACACAGGAAATCAGAACATGCACTATGTATCAGTGAATATCAGAAACAATAGAGAATTCGAATTTTTCGAACTCAAACCACATCAAAATGACAACCCAATGGTTGGTAATTGATGACAAGCATGTGAGGGTGCATGAGAGTGTCCTCGTGTCCAAGAATTGGACATGAATCGTGTCTAGAATGCAATACGAACACAGAACCTAACAGTGCACAAATAAGCATTGTGGCACGCATAACACACGACACACGACACGACACGACACGTGGGTGTGCACCTAGGTTCGCCTAGGGTAGGGCTAGGTTTGTGTCAGCCTGCAACGTGTCCACGTAACATGTAGGCATGACACGAACCTCGTGTCAGCAACGCCTGTGCGCGTGCACAGCCGTCTGTGCGCGTGCACAGCCGCCTGCGCGCGACAGCGCGCGGCCAGTGCGGGGGCGATTGCGCCGCGCACACTCCACGAGATGCTCCCAAATTTTGGGACCATGGTCGCAGACGTTGCCCCATGAATCCCACAAAAATTTAGGACACGGCGTGTCCTGTGTCGAGAGATATGCCCCCCCGAGATACAGGACAAGGCCTACGGGCTCGTGCTGCGTGTCCACGTGCAAAAACACGACACAAAAGGACACAAAACACTAGGACACCTTCATAAACATTGATACACACATCAAGAGCTACAGATCCATCTAATTATATTTCAAAAATATGAAAATTTATTCCTATGTGGCATTTCTACAAACACCTAGTATACCATTTCGATACGTGTCCGATACGGACACGAAATGGACACGAATTGTGCCCAAATTTTGGGGACAGCTAGAAAACCCTAAAACCTAACCTTATATGCAAAGAAATTAGGAAAAACTATAAGTTTAGATGATTTACCTATTGAGTATCAAAACTCAAGAAAAGCTTCAAAGAGGGGATTCCAAATGGCAACTCCAAATCTCCAATCAATGCACAAACTGAGGTGATCCCCCAACAACAACATATAAACATAAATTAGATCCTATTGCAAAAGACTAGGATTAAAAAGGAGCTAAAATGAATTAATTAGGAATTTCTAAGGTTGGGGATTTACCTCTTTCTAAACTTGAGATCTATTTCCAAGAGAGGCTAGCCCTAAATGAAGGAGGCATTAAATAGGGGTGGGAAACCCTAGGTTGGCTGCCATGGGTGGGCTTATTGGGGTTTGGGCTTAAGTCATGGGCCTATGGTTCAATTCACAAGTCATTAAATCATAAGTCATTGCATTAAACCATAAGTCATGACTTAATTTCACTAAACCTAATCCCCTCATTCTAAAACCAATCTCTAATGACTAAATGGGTTAACTCTAGTTAGGCTAGGGTTACCATAGCTAGGGTTAGGTTCTAGGCTAGTCTACGAGTCTCAAACTAGTCAAGACTAACATAACACATAGCAATATTTAATTAATATTAAATTCACACAAATTCCCATAAATCATAATAAATTTAAATAAATCCTAAAATGACCAAAATACCCTCTAGGCTAAAATGTACTAGTCAAACATCCTAATCACATGGCTAGGCTCTAAGGTTACACTAGTCAAACACCAAAATCATAAGTCACGATTTAAATAGTTTTAAAAAAAATGATTAAAAATCACCAAAAATCATATTATCATTTAAATATCATAATTAAATAAATTAAAATACAAAATTTCAAAATTACTCTCATTTTAGAAACTGGGTGTTACAGAAAGATATGTAGCATATAAGAAAATAAGTAGAGAAGACATCATAAAGCATGTAAAAAAATCATGTGATAATACAAGAAAGAAATAGACATGAACACGAATGACTGGAAAATAAACATGCATAATACTGTACATGTTGGCAAGGTATACTTGCATGTCATCTAAGTCCCCGATAACTTTGCAATCTATCAAAGTTCACACTTAATTAAAGAATTATTTTATCCTTCCAATGACACATGGGACACATGGGTTTCCTAAACGACCAGCTTACTTGCTTCTAGGATTTCTAGATCTAGTTCTATAGTTTTGACTTCCGAAATTCAAGGTTAAGTTTCCAAAAAAATGATAAACATATAAATCACCTAAAAAAAATCATAAAATCATGATTTAAGCATAACTTATATGCAATTTAACCTCAGAATTTCAGATTTGAAATTTTAAGAAAAATTTATGGATATGTCAACTCTATGTCAACTAGTCTTAACCGAAACTAGTCCGGTATATTACCAAACAATTATTATGACATATATATATGAAATAAAATATAAAAATATATTTAATTCTGATTATATCTCATAAAATAATTTTATATTTATTTATCAAATTGGCCTCTATTTATGAGCCATTCATTGTCAGCAATTTTGTCGAAATCTAGTATGTTGGCCCATATTTTAGGGTTCAGATTTTGGTTGATAGAATCATAAAAATAATTTTAAAATAACTATTTTATGGAAATAAAATACCATTAAATTTATTTTTAAAAAATACTAACAATTACTCAAAAATTCGCACCAAAAAGGCTCTAACTAGTCCAACTGTAAATAGATCTTTCAACAATTCAACCTATAGCCTATATGGATGACAATATGGAATAAAAGATGAAAAATATGGAACTTAAGACATTAACTCTCATATTTCTACAGAATTAATATCATGGAGATTCAAGATAGAAAAGTTAGGATTTTTTACTAAAAGCTTTCACAAGATGGGTTGTCGATGCTCCTTATCCAAGAACTCAATTTCCTTGCTTTGCTTGCCTTGATATCCCGTTCTTGATGGGTTGAAGGTGATGGAAATGGTGCTTGGATGGGTTTGTGTAAACCCCCAAATTTCGAAAGAATTTATTTTTTATTTTTTATTTTTTATTTTTTATTTTGCTTAAATAAATTTGAAATTTTATTATTTATTTATAAATATAGTCTTAGTCCTGCTTAAACTTTTCTATGCATGTAGACTAGAAAATATGGCATGGCTAGTGCAATCTTGTGCCATGACTAGCATAATAGCTGTAACCTCCTAATTTTATTTGTTTTAATATACATTTATTTTAATAATTTGTATTTTGGTTGTAATTATCATTTTACTTATATTAGCAATATTTATAAATTAAATTTTTATTAATAATAACAGTAAGAGTTTCAATATTAAATAAGTGCTTTTTTATATAAAATAAACAAATATATGTTACCAAAGTATTTCAGGTATTTTAGGAATATGTATATATATATATATATATATATATATATATATATATATATATATATATATATATATATATATATATATATATATATATATATATATATATATATATATAAAGATTTATTGAATTTATATATAAATAGATATATATATTTATATATATATATATATATATATATATATAAAATAAAAAATATATATATATATATATATATATATAATTTTTTTTTATATATATAAATATATATATATATATATAAAAAAAAATTTATATATATATATATATATATATATATATATATATATATATATATATATATATATATATATATATATATATATATATATATATATATATATATATATAAATAGATAAAGATTTATTGAATTTATTTTATTAGGAATTTTTTTCTACTTATTAGAATATAGGAATAGGAATTGAAAGAAAAAAAAACTATATACCTCGTGAGATATTCAATATCTCGCGAGATATCCATCTCTATTATCACCCGATGCCAACAGTAGGGGATTTCTCTCTGGTTTCATTGAGCAAAGCTCCACGAAACAACACCCAAACAATTCGAACTCGATTCTTTCGAATTTATATATATATATATATATATATATATATATATATATATATATATATATATAATTTTGTGTGATCAACATAGAAACTTTTTGATAAAGATTTATTGAATTTATTTTATTAGGAATTTTTTTTCTTCTACTTATTAGAATATAGGAATAGGAATTGAAAGAAAAAAAAAACTATATATCTCGCGAGATATTCAATATCTCGCGAGATATCCATCTGTATTATCACCCGATGCCAACAGTAGGGGATTTCTTTCTGGTTTCATTGAGCAAAGCTCCACGAAACATCACCCAAACAATTCGAACTCGATTCTTTCGAATTTATATATATATATATATATATATATATATATATATATATATATATATATATATATATATATATATATATATATATGATTCTGTGTGATCAACATAGAAACTTTTTGATAAAGATTTATTGAATTTATTTTATTAGGAATTTTTTTCTTCTACTTATTAGAATATAGGAATAGGAATTGAAAGGAAAAAAACTATATATCTCGTGAGATATTCAATATCTCGCGAGATATACATCTCTATTATCACCCGATGCCAACAGTAGGGGATTTCTCTCTGGTTTCATTGAGCAAAGCTCCATGAAACAACACCCAAACAATTCGAACTCGATTCTTTCGAATCCCTGTCTGAATCTCTACAGATTGAACCAAATCCTAGTTTAAACCAAGATTTAAATCGATGGGAATCTGATTGGAAATCAGATTAAATCCTCCTATATATAAAAAAATATCTCTCGAACCTGATTTATGTTCACCAATAAAAGCCACATCTTGTGATCGGCCTAAAGTCACCATCGACCTCCTGCGTGTCTACTCGACCGCTTGTATGCCACCCTGGGTCACCCAACGGCCGCTGACCTCGCACAGCCGCAACAACTGGACAAGTTATATGCAGACCGACCCCCCAGGTACCAACTTTGAACCCGTGTCTCTTCTCCTACGGTAAATTAATTTTTGATTCATTGACTCCTATATGTAGATAACCTATACTCTTCTAGCCCGATTAATTAGATTTAGGTAGAACCTAACAAAACCTATGCAAAATTGATTCAAAAATAGATTAATAACTACCTAAAATAGAACAAAGAACTAGTTCAATACCCTAGATTTGGAAGGCAAATTTTTGCCGATTCATCAACAAATGCAAAACTCTGTTTGAACAGATTTATAGACAACCTATACGAGTTGGAAAGCCCACTTTTGGTTTATTTTTTGTTTCAGTTTCAAAAATTAGGAAAAATTAGTTTTTAAAACAGTAAATTTTAATAACTTTTCATGATACGACGTTCGCCCCAAAAAATCTGGTGATGTGGTCGTAAACCGAAAGCATCGAAAGGTGTGTATCAATATCGCGGATGTGTGGGATTCGATAGAACTCAATTTGGTCGCGTGTGCACGACAAAATTGAGGCGTATCAGTCGAGTTACCCTGTATCGGACCTTTTACAAACTATCCCACAACTTCGTGCATGTTAGTCATCTCGAGACGAAACTTGCACCACTAGACTCGTGTCATTTTTCTGTTCCTGTGAGCTAAGTTTGGTCTGATTCTGAGAAGCTCGACCAAAATACTATTTTGGCGGGCCTACGACCCGATCAAATGGGCAAAATTGTGCACGGCTCACCGAAATCTAACTTTGGACATACAGTCGAGTTCGTATCATTCAAATAGATCCTTAGTCATATAACTTGATGACTTTAGATACCATAAAATTTGGTACGCTTTTCGGTGCAAAGTGGGTTCAACAGCGGACACCGATTTGATCCAAAATTATGATTTTGTTCCTGTGTCCAGAATTAGACTTATGGATAGGCGATCTTAGATATATCTTTTATTCCAAAAATATTTGTGATATTTGTTTCAGCATCCGAGGACATTTACGAAAGTTGGCCTTTATTGTTTCACTGATATGACGTTTTATGTTATTTATTTATTTCTGCAATATACTGTTCATCCAAATTTATTTAATGCAAATTAATATTAGTTATGTTTCTTCTTGTTATTTTAATTTTATGCACATTTAACCTAGAAGTAAGGGACCACCTTAATTTTTTTCTACTGCATTCATAGGCCTTGACACCTATGTGCCACGAAGTCGTGAGTCGCATATAGATCTCGGACTTGTGTACCGACTGCGCATCGGTGCGTACAGGTTGTGCGATAGGTATAACTGCTAATAGAATGCATGATAGGTTGACTTAGCAGTTATTAGAGATACTGTGTCTTGAATATGACATAGATAGGTATGGGGTGGGGAGGACAGTTCCTTAGCGTACGCTAATTCAAGGGTGGAGTATTGGACCATGTTATGATCCGAATTATTATTGAGCAATTTTTATTCAGTTATATGACATATTTTTCTGTATCTTCTCACGTTCCTCTGAGGACCTGGTGATGTAGTGCCCCGTCCCGCTCAGTCAATCGGAGGAATCGAAATGCTGACGGCCTTTGGACTTAGCCTTGCAACGGCGACTCGAAGGCCCGCTCGGTCGAGGCGACTCCTCGCTCAGGTGGGATAGTATCGGTGAACTTGCCTCATTTTAGCCTTCACATAATAAATCACATGTTTTCAACTTGCACAAGTAGGCTTGATAACAAAAGAGACGAATCCACATAGCTAAAGGAATAATCCCGATGGATCGAATTGAGTTAGAATATGGAAAGGTCCAACGGTCGGCTTAGAGTTGGTGCACGGCGTGCTTTGAAAATGACACTCGATCCTTCGTCCCGTGGCTTGGGAGAAGGAAAGTTGGTCTTCGACACAAAACTATGAGTTAGCCTAAGTCATAGGCGCCGCCCGCGTAAATGCTCGATAAAGCATGCACGCTTTCAAGATACAAGGCTGGGCATGGCCTTTGCTCGTCCCTCGAGTTAAGCTGTAGGCTCGATTAAGTTAGGCAAAGTAATGTTGGACTATCGAAGTCATAGCAAGCATTGTCCCACCCTTTTTGCGGTTGTCAAGTTACTTAGTCCTACGACCTCAAGGCCTGTCATATAAAGTATGACTTGGGCAATAGTGTCGCGTAGAACGTAAGTCGATTTAAGGCACGAACCACGGTCGGTTAGGAGAAAAGTTAGCAACGGTCTATTGGCACTTAAGAAACACGTTATGTTCAAGTTAAGTGGGAAGGCTATGCAGTAACCGTTCACTGAGTTCAAAGAATGTTAGGTCTAAGCGATGGTTAGTCACAATGTTAAGTTTGAGCGATGGTCAATCGCCGAGAAGAAATGTGACGGGACTGCAGGTTAGTCGCCGAGGCAACCCTGGTTTGGGCTCTACAAAAGAAGTATGAAAAGTAGAAGAAGTAAAGCAAAGGAACTAAGTGGTGATGATTAGGCCATGTAATTACGTTAAGTCTAGAAGTTAGCGTAGGTGCGTGGTCATGGACAACTTGTCGACAAGGGCGATTGTTTCTTCGAGCGGCAACCCGAGGCCACGGGACCGACTCGACCAAGGAAGAAACAGGTTATAGCCGACCTAGGTATGAAGCAACCGGTAGTTCAAAAACTTGCATCGAAGATCGCTACTTGCGGTGCAAGGATCCCGTTTACCAGGCTATGTCCACGATGTCTAATTAATGCTAGTGACCTTTCATATAGATAAGTTGGCGTGCTGAGCAGCAATTCGCATGCACGGTGTCGGTCGAAATAAAGAGAATACAAGAACAACATAAGTTGTGTTGATAAGGTATGTGTGCACGGTCTGTACCATGATTTCAGAGCCTAGGATCTGGCTATAGCAAAGGCTCGTACTTCGGCACGAGATGTGGCGTCGAGTGTTAAGTCGTTGGCATAGAGTTTCATAAGTCAGACTTGAATTGTTTCGAGCTAAGTTGAAAAGGGCCGTAGGGCAGGTTTGGTTAAGTTATGTTGAGTTGTAGGGTACGACCTCAAAATATGAGGCACGACCGTGTTGTCACAAAAAAAGTATAGGCAAGACTAAGTGAGGAGGCACTACCTCAGAGATATTGAAGCACGAATCGAGTTCATGGCACGACCGAGTCGTTGCACCCCAGAGTTTGGCACGAAAGACAAGTATAAGTTGGTGCATTGACGTTGTAAGCACGAGAACGGTCTAGAGACAAAGGTAAGGAAGTTATCGATGCGATAGCATGGTGACAGTCTAGAGACACTAAATAGGCTGAGAGTCTATGTCCTAAAACTGATTCTAAGACAAGAGTAGAAAGATAATCCAAAGGGACTATGTTGCATAAAGTAAACTAACGTATCGATTTTGTATGGGTAGGCGAGAATCTCACACCACCAGTACAGTTGAGTACTGACACCCACACAGTGTTATGTGTAGGCACAGGTAGAAGCTCGTGGCGCGGAGGTTGCTTGGATGCATCGAGGCACGGAGTTCCTTGGCGATTTGAGGCATACGTTCTGCGTGAAGACTGGACTTATACGGGACATAATGTATAGACGTCGTCTATCCGAAGCATCCGCTGGCTCGAGACAAATATTGAGAGAAGAGAGAGAGGGAGCTGAGTGACTTGTAATGGGAGAAGAGTGAGCTTGAGTGATTGTAATCTTGGCCATGCGTCCCATTGTAACTTTTGTTTCAATATCAATAAAGAGCTTCTTTTGAATAACTTGTGTTCTGTTTTAAATTTTTGCTGCTATTAATCAATGTCTCTGCTTGGGACTTCTGTGCAACGACCCCGTCACAGCCGCTGTAATCGGCCGTTATGGAACCCGCCTTACACGAGCGCAATATAGGCTAGTACGGGATCACGTGTTAGCGAGGACGAGCGCTCCTATGGGAGCAGGGCGTGACATAATGGTATCAAAGCACGGCTTTACGTCGTTGGACTATCGATTGAATTCTTTAACTACGATGTTTTCGTAAACTCTAAAATTTTACTTCCGTAAGTTGATATCGTTGGTGCGCTCTCTCTCAAATGTCCCACGGGATGTCCATACAATAAGTCTATCCAAATTTCAAAATGTAGGAGAACAGTCTTTGACAAAACAAAAGATGGTTCGCGTAAGCACGTTTGGCTAAGTCGGGCTGGGCATATACACCAAAGTTGCGTCGACCTTAGAAAAGCCAAGTGCTGGATTCGAATTATGTCGGACAAGAATGATTTGACTTGATTGAGTGAAGGGGGATGACTATCAATAGGGGTGCTATCGAGTGACGATATTGTCGATGCAATATAGATGAGCGTGCTTGAAATTCGAGAGAATGGTTCGAACGAAAAATTTAAAAAAATCGATTTTGATTTGAATGATGGTTTTGAGGGTTTGTCGAATAACTTCATCCCTTAATGGTGTATGTGATAGCTTCAGGAATATCGATCGATTAAGGATACGGGGTGTCGATGAGTCTATCAGCAAGCATCGCGTTATGCAAAGTCGTAGATTGAGTATCGTTGAATAAGTTGTAGTCTTGAAGATAAGGACGAATCGATTCAAACAAATTAGAGATGTTGCACACGGGATAGTGATTGTGCGAGTATGAAATGAAAAATGATTGAGTAGGCAAATCGGGTCGAGGAAAAGTTAGGGTGTACAAATGGATGACTTGATCGAGGAAATTGATACGGATTGTATACGAAAACTTAGCACGACGAAAAGATAGCGTGCATGAAAAGTTTGATTCGAATGTTTGAAAATGACTCTGAGGATTGGAATGGATGTTTCTCGATAATTTAAGTTAGCAAGAATTGATGTAATTTGAAAAAAATGTTGCTCGATGACTTAGGATAGATGGATGAACAATACGTGAATTTGGGTTTGAGGAAATTTATGTTGTAAATAATTTGAGGGATAATGATCGAATGTTGATCTTGAGTATCGAGGAGATTATCCAGTCAGACGCTAGCATCAGTCGCGCGACTCAGAATTTATTGCAAATGAAGATCGTCAGGTTATGCATATCATCGATGGTATTGAGGCGTATCAAAGATCGGTATGCGATAACTTGGGGGTACTCGGATTCGAGGAATGACGATCGTGCAAGTGTTTTCGTTCTGACGGATACTATACTTAGGATTTTAATTGAGATAAATGTTGGATGAAAATGATCGTGTCTTAATGGGTACGTTGATAATCACAACGTCGACGATCTTATCTTGCGTAAGTGCAACTCTAGTCTCGCACATGTGTCACGTCGAAATTTGGGGCAATCGTTCTGCGTGAGCGCTGACATGGTGATTTATGTCGCAGGAATGATCGAACTCGAAATGAGGACGTGGCAATTTAGATTGTCTCGACTTGTTGGTTTAATGCGAAGGTGAATTCGAGGATTTGTAGGACTTGTGATTGACGAATGAATGAAACTTGAGGATTGAGTAGGTCCAATCCGTACGTCGAGAATGAACTAGTCTAGACTCAAACAAAAGTTACGCCCCGATAAGAATGATTATTCTGCGGGAGCGTTGTATGGTGATTTTATGCCCACCATGGATAAACGGACTCGCATAAGATTGGGGCATGACACATTGTTAAGTCAGATGACCTCGTAATCGATTACGTGAGTTAGGATAAATGACTTAGGGAATATGGAATGCGAACTATGGTTTAGCAACAAGTCGTATCGTAGCGTGCTCGACTTGAGAAGAATTGATAGATGGATAATATCGAACGTATTCGAAGAGATAGACCATACGAAATGGCTTGTTGGGCGAACGATATTGATATGTCAAAGATTTGGTTGAGTGAACTTATCGTAGAATGGCTTTGCTGAATGACTCGGATCCTGTACGACGAATGTCGGGATGTGGGTAGGAAATCTATGCTCGATGTTTAAAAATCAGAGTGATGCAAGCTTGAGTAGAAAATTCCGTACTATCAACTTGGTTTGACCTTAGGATGGGGTCACTGTTGATATTGTTGTTTGGGAACTATGATTCCAATACTGACGATCGACCTTGGACTGAAAAAGATAGCCTAGTGGTAGGAAGACGTCCCAGTGTGGAGCAGTAGGATTTATGGAGGCAGCACTCACGAGGCTCGATTGAAATGCACGTATATCAGGAACGCCTGAATAGGTGCACGATCCGACTCCAGTGGTGATGGCGGATTCTCTATCACGAAGCTTGGCTGAAATACATATATTTTGGAGACGCCTAGAATATGTGTACGATTCAACTAATTGAAACGTTGAATCAAGTGAGACTAGAGGAACGGAAGAGTATCGAAGATTTCAAAATTTTGAGTTTTGAAGAAAAGATTGTGGGTAGCACGAACGTGGCTCGGATTTGAGAAATGATAGGAGAAATGTGTGTGAGAAAAGTTGGATGTTGAATCAAATATATGATGTAGTGTCCCGTCCCGCTCAGTCAATCGGAGGAATCAAAACGTCGACGGCATTCGGACTTAGCTTTGCAACGGCAACTCGAAGGCCCGCTCGGTCGAGGCGACTCCTTATTCAGGTGGGATAGTTTCGGTGAACTCGCCTCATCTTAGCCTTCACATGATAAATCACATATTTTCAACTTGCACAAGTAAGCTTGATAATAAAAGAGACGATTCCACATAGCTAAGGGAATAATCCCGACGGATCAAATTGAGTTAGAATATGGAAAGGTCCAACGGTCGGCTTAGAGTTGGTGCTCGGCGTGCTTTGAAAATGACACTCGGTCCTTCGTCCCGTGGCTTGGGAGAAGAAAGTTGGTCTTCGACACAAAACTATGAGTTAGCCTAAGTCATAGGCGTCGCCCGCGTAAATGCTTGATAAAGCATGCACGCTTCCAAGATACAAGACATGGCATAGCCTTTGCTCGTCCCTCGGGTTAAGCTGTAGGCTCGATTAAGTAAGGCAAAGTAATGCTGGGCTATCAAAGTCATAGCAAGCAACGTCCCGCCCTTTCTGCGGTTGTCAAGTTACTTAGTCCCACGACCTCAAGGCACGTCATATAAAGTATGACTTGGGCGATAGTGTCGCGTAGAACGTAAGTCAGTTCAAGGCGCGAACCACGGTCGGTTCGAAGGAAAGTTAGCCATGTTTTATTAGAACTTAAGGAACACGTTATGTTCAAGTTAAGTGGGAAGGCTATGCAGTAACCGTTTCCTGATTCAAAGAATGTTAGGTCTAAGCGATGGTTAGTCGCAATGTTAAGTTTGAGCGATGGTCAGTCGCCGAGAAGAAATATGACGGGACTGCAGGTTAGTCGTCGAGGCAACCCTGGTTTGGGCTTTGTAAAAGAAGTATGAAAAGTAGAAGAAGTAAAGCAAAGAAACTAAGTGGTGAAGTCTAGAAGTTAGCGTAGGTGCGTGGTCATGGAGAACTTATCGACAAGGGCGATTGTTTCTTCGAACGGCAATCCGGGGCCACGGAACCGACTCGGCCTAGGAACAAAAAGGTTATAGCCGAGTTGGATATGAAGCAACCGGTAGTTCGGGGACTTGCATCAGAGATTGCTACTTGCGGTGCAAGGATCCCGTTTACCAGGCTATGTCCATGATGGCTAGTTAATGCCAGTGACTTTTTATATAGATAAGTTGGCGTGTTGAGCAGCAATCCGCATGCACGCTGTCGGTCGAAACAAAAAGAATACAAGCACGGCACGAGTTGTATTGATAGGGTAAGTGTGCACGGTCTGCACCATGATTTCAGAGCCTAGGATCTGGCTATAGAAAAGGCCCGTGCTTCGGCACGAGATGTGGCATCGAGTGTTAAGTCGTTAGCATAGAGTTACATAAGTCAGACTTGAGTCATTTCGAGCTAAGTCGAGAAGGACCATAGGGTAAGTTTGGTTAAGTTATGTTGTTGCAGGGCACGACATCGAAATGTGAGAAACAGCCGTATTACCACAACACAAGTATAGACAAGACTAAGTGAGGAGGCACTGCCTCAGAGATATTGAAGCACGAATCGAGTTCATGACATGAGCGAGGCATGCGTTCTGCGTTGTAGAGCCTAAAAATCAAGTTGTGCCTTGAATATACTGATCAGTGATCAAGTTGTGCCCCAAAAATCAAGTTGCGCCACTGATCAGATTGCGCCTGATATCAGACTGCACCCAGTCTATTTTGTGCCAAAACCTATGTGGCATCTGACACTTAATGGTCATCATTACCTGGCAATACTGACGACTGACACAACAGTGAACAAGAAAAATCTCTTCCAATCCCGTGAATTGTGCCGCTCAAGGAAAGTTGGTGGACAGCTGTCCTGTACACTTCGTGAGTTGTGCCAAGGCACAATCTAAACAAAATCCTTAGTTGTACCTCGGCGCAACCTGATCGACTTTTGCTCAGAAGATGCCACGTGTCTAGGCGCGGCTCAATTAGGCGCAGTTGACCGAAGCTCGAGCAATCTGATGAAGTTGAGACAACTGACATTCTAAAGCAGGATGACGTGGCGCACATGCCACTAATCTCTCAAGACGTGTCTACTATCCTGTACACGACCACGCACATCTCAATCACATGATGCCATGCGTCTAAATACAGTTAGTACATGACTGACAACTGAATGAACGTTGGCGCAACAGGAGGTTGGTGCAACCCAATGTGGCGCAACCCAGCCTCGCGAACATCAGAATAACTGCAAAAACAGTTATTTCATGAACTCTTTAAATAGAGTTTCCAATCATTGTGAAATCATCAGAGGCATTGGCATAGAGATCAGATATACAGGGACAGAGATCAAGAACTCTTGTAAAATTGCTGTTGCATTCTCCAGAGGCTACAGTCTTCAAGTTCACATAGTCCAAGGGATAAAGTAATCGTCTTCTGATCAGATTCCTAAAGTTGTACTTTTCCAGAATTTATTGTACTTTGTACTCTTTTACAAGTTTGGAATAAACAAATTTTATTTTTTGCAAACAAAATGGCGACTCTGCTGGTGACGACTTTCTTCTCCGACGAGAAAGTGACAACTCAATGTGACATTGTGTCGATCGGCAAGATACAGAAGACACTGGTTGTTCAAGTCAACCAGACAGCCTACGAGAATATGATCAACACCAAGAGCAACAAGCGCACGGTGGCTGTCGCCAAGAACATGACTGTATGGACTCCTAAATCTTCCATAGTCGTTGTTGCCCAGGCGCAACTTGAGTGCTCAATGACCAAGGCGCAATCCGCCTCAGTGGCTCTAGTACAGCCTGTTTCTGTTGCTAAGGCATAATCTGCTCACTCTGCTGCCCATGCGCACCCTACTACTATCTTTGCTGCCAAGGCACAGTCAGTTCAAGCTACTGTCGAGGAACAGTCAACCAATGTTGCTTCCAAGGCGCCACCAGTAGTCCGTAGGACTATGGTACAACCCAAGCAATCGGCAACCCAGGCGCAATCTGCTACTCCGGCACAACTCAAGGGAACTAGTCTTTTGGCTATTCCCTCTTCCAATTCTCAAGTTTTGAACTTAGAAAATTCATATCCTAGTGCCAACACTAGACGGAACAAAGAAAAAAGTCCTATGATATTTCCTCAATTGGCACAACCTATGCATAAAAATATCACACAACAGAACAAAGAAAAACGCTTCTTAGCTAACCCTATTCAAAATAAAGGAAAGCACCCTTTGGTCTTTCCTCAAACTTCCCTGGTCTATGACTTAGAGGAAGATGTATCAGATTCTATTCCTGTAAACAGAGGTCCTCGGATCTCTGATACCGAAAAGAATACTGACCAGAGAGGTATCTTTTTGGTCAAAACTTTCCTACCTTGCAAATTTCAAGATCCAAGCAAGAAAAATTGAAGGTATCCCAAACAGAGACACCGGGAGCAGAATTTTCAGATTTACATGCTTATCTCAATAGGCGTCAACCAGTATCAACTTTGGCAAAATACAAGAACCCCATGCCAAAGGCCAATATGCACCAAAAGCCAAAGTTTGAAAAGAAAGACCCATCTACCTATGCTAATGAGTTGAGTACATCTTTATACACTCAAGGAACTCAACACCTGAAGAATAGGAGACATGTTCCTAACATCATTAAGGAATATGTTCCTCCGACTTCTTCTCGTCCTGTGGTTGTAACTGATCTCCGGCAACGTCTTACACAAAGACGGAAGACTACGGGAATATTTTTCTCACCTCCAAATCGTGCTTCAAATTGTTACTGCCTACATAAAGTTGTCATCAACTGTTGTTGCCAATTGGCTCGACGATCTGTCTTCGATCATCGGAACTATGCTTCAACTCTTGAACATATAATAGAAGACGAAGATGAACTATTATATGCTTCTGTTGACATGACTTCTCAAGGCACTGAGGGTGGAAAACGTCCAAGGTGTAATGCATCCCGTAATCCCAGTCAACAATACTTAGACCGGATCCATGCATCCAATGAAGGTGTCTTTTAATACACTAGATCGAGAAATCGTCATTTGATCCAAGGTGTCTTTAATCAAGAAGATCTCCCTATCACCCATGTGGGAGAGGACACTCTTACGGAGTTTGATGCAGATAGTGAAAGTTCTGAACAAACTATCTCATCAATAGCAGCAAGAGAAGTGAATACATATACCATTACGGAAGATCAAGATGCCTCTATGTCAACCAGCCAAGAGCAACAAATTGTTGTATCAGAAGACAAATTGAAAACTATGGCAGAAATAGTTGCAAGCATGCACACCATAATGGTGGCTCAACATACAGTGCCTCCGATTGTAAACCCTATTACAAATCCTGATCTTATATCATCTTTCTGTACCTGTTAGTCTAGGGGTACCAACCCCTCAGGTTGCTTCTGTGCCAATTCAAGCTGATCCAAGTCAGTCTGGTGCTGGGGGTGGTAATTACCATGCTGTTCCTCCTCCTAACACTTCTAACCAGCCTACCAATTCCCAAACATCAGGAGATGCTAATGAGGCTGTAAAACTCTTACGCACTCAGTTTGAGGCCTTCAAGCAGAAGGATGGGCTACAAAGATTGGACATAAAGTAACCATATCCTACAGAGTGGAAGGAAGTTCCATTTCCTCCTAAGCATAAACTCCCAACCATTATGCTGTTTGATGGTAGCACTTCTTCAAGTCAATACATCAATCATTTTGAAGTGATGACTGATCAATTACAGCCAAATGATGCTCTCCTTACCAGAGTGTTCGTCGGTTGTTTAACCGGTGCAGCATATGACTGGTATCGTAGCCTGCCTGATGGATGTATCACTTCTTTTGCTGATTTCAAACAAATATTCTTGGAACGATTTTATGAGGAAGTCAATGACATGACGATGTCTGCCCTCATTAAAATTAAACAGAGGCACAATGAATCCACAAAGAGTTTTATTAAAAGATTCTGCCGAGAGGCACTCAAAATGCCTTTTGGTACTCCATCTGCTGTAACAATAGACACTTGCAAATCAAATTTGTTGCCTATTATTTAGTATGTGGACAGAATCTACACAATTACAGGATTAGCCTTCTTTCATTGTTAATGCAAAGGCGACAGAAGTGAGTGCTGAAAAGTTCAAGCAGGTAGGAGTCCAGATGACTCATCCTAACCAAGATGAACATTCTACACCTGGGGGTAGTAATCGCCAGAATAACCGTAAGAATAAAGAAACACTGGCCATTAATCTCAAAGGCAAAGAGTCTTTGCTGTCAATGTTGCTCAGACGGCATCCACCCCATCAGCACCACTACAAAATACAACTCGTCCAAAAGAAGTGTATTCTTTCGACGAAGATGATACTTTAAGTATCTTCAATTGCTTGATCAAAAGCAATAAGCTTCAGCTTCCAGAGGCAAAGCGACCAGAAGAAGTTGGTAAAACTGATCACCCTAAATATTGTGTTTATCACAGATTCATAGGACATCCAACCAGAGCATGTTATGTGCTCAAGGGAAAAATCCAGGAGTTGGTCAACTCTGGAGCAATTACTCTACAGCAGGACGAGAAAACGGTGACTGCTAATGTGGTTTCTCTCCAATTTGATGATTTTTTACCACAACTCATACAAGATGGTACTGTCCCCATTCCAAGGACTATTCTGGAAATTGTTAATATCCCACCTCCTCAAAATGAAGGTCCTGTTCCAATATCAACTGACAAAGGAGAGATTATGTGGATTCATCCAGATCTGGTGGCAGAATTTGAAATGCCTCCCTCTTCTAAGAAAAAAAAGCATTCCAAGTCTAAATCCAAGAACTGCAATATGGTATCCTTTGAACCATTAACAGAAGAAGAAATCCTAATGGGCACTAGATCTAAAAAACCCTATCTTCGAGAGTATTCCGAAAATCAAGAGAACCCTGCTCCATCCCTGGATGCTCTTCCTCCATCATCTTCTCCTGCTGAAGATACACCATCTACATCCTTGCCAGTGGTCGAGCCATCTCCTCTTAAACCAACATCAGCCGACAAGGGAAAGCAACATGTTCGTTTTGATAAAGCATTGAAGAAGTCATCATCTCTTGGACTTGAAAAGCCTTCCATTTTGACATATTGGCTCAATTGGCCAATACTCCAACAAGATTGTCTATCTTTGAACTTTTACGTTTCTCAAAAGAAACTCGTGAGATGTTAAGTGAAGCCTTGATGCAGGCCGACACTTGTTTGACTCTTCTCAATAAGCCCGAAAAGGAGCCAGTTAGCTGTGGACATTGTCATAGTGTATTTGAATTAATGCCCAATATTACTTTTACACATGATGACATGTTGTTAGAAGACAATCGTCATGATCGTCCGCTTTATTTTACAGGGTATGTGGACACCATGAAAGTCGACCGCATTCTGATTGATCCCGGGTCTACACTTAGCATCATGCCGAAATCCTTACTGGATGCTTTGAAAATCCCAGTACATAATCTTTCTACAACTATCAATACCATCCTTGGATTCAATCAAGGAAGAAGTGAACCTTTGGGGAAGATACGCCTAAAACTTTAAATTGGCAATCTTCGTACAAAGGTAACTTTCTATGTTATTGACAATCATGGCTCGTACAATGCTTTATTGGGAAGGCCTTTCCTCCATGGACACAATATTGTACCCTCTACGCTCCACCAATATTTTAAATATGTGGATGGTAATGGAGAAGTCCGAAAAGAGGTTGCAGATCTGAATCCTTTCAAAGGAGTTGAAGCATACTGCAATGATTCCGTATGTACAAAGAGGAATTCATGAAGGTGGTACTAGTAACGGACACAGATGAAGAACAGAAGAGTATACTTAACGATACTCTAGTGATTCCAGTCAAAGGACGTACCTCCTGTCCTCAGTCTTCCAAACCTCTGACTATCTACCTTCCTTCCCATGAGAAGCAACCTAAAGGTGATGATCAGGAACAAAGAGAGCTCACCTCTTCTGAGCCGCTTGTAATCAATCTTCGTCGCAAGAAACTCCCTCCTCCTTCTTGTTCTTCTTCTCCCCCTCTTGTCATCAATCTGACTAAGTCTGCTAAGGCTAAAGTCCCTGTTGTAAATGATGGTGTAAAAATCAATAAAGCATCTCCTTTGCAATATACTGATGACTTTTACTATACTCAGTGTTATCTGGATATGCTAGATAGCTTTAAACCACTTACAATAGAAGTCGTATCATCTCGACGAAACATGGTATCACTGGATTCAATTCAAAAGTCGTACTTCTTAGTACCGTCTCGAAAGAAAGATGAAAAGCCTATATTCTTCAACAAAAGAGAAGAAGCAAAAATTATGCTCTATAATGATAATAGAGATGATACATGAAGGCTACAATTACGACACTATAGTCCACAATCTAAAGCCATCATCCGTAAAATGGGCTATGATTTCAGAACAGGTCTTAACAATGGTAAAGGAAGGCAAACCCATCTTCGTATTGCTGTTGAAAAAGGAAAATCACAACAACACCACAGTAAAACGAAACGAGGACTAGGTTATACGTCACCACTTCTAACTCCAGAACCTTCTGAATCTGATGAAGAAGAACGTTCAAATTCTTCTGATTCTATCTCATGATATTCTGATACCAGCATCGGTCATGTTCATAAGGTGATAGTATCTTCTAACATGGTGTCCACCGAATTCTCAGAAGATGACAAAAGTGACATTGAAGAAGCTATTGAAATGGACCCTTGGGCACAAAGGATGGACAATCAGTGGGAACTTCGTTTCGAACAACGAGAACCACCTACTGAGGATCAACTGGTCTAAATTGATATTGGGAAGAAAGGTGCATCACGACCAATCTTCATTAGCAAAAATCTTCTAGAGGATGATATGCAAGAATTAATTCACCTTATTCGTGAATATATTGACGTCTTCGTCTGGAGTTACGAAGATATGTCAGGATTAGATCCTCAAATTGTAACTTACAAGCTTAACATTTTGCCGAATGCCAAACCGGTCAAACAATAACAACGGCGATTCAAGCCTGAAATGATGGATGCAATTGATGATGAAGTCAAAAAGCTTATAGCTTGCGATTTTGTCAGAGAAGAACAACATCCTGACTGGGTGGCCAATGTTGTCCCAGTCCTGAAGAAGACCGGAAAGATTCGAGCTTGCATAGACTTTCGGGATCTCAATGATGCTTGCCCTAAAGACGAATTCCCTCTCCCAATTACTGATGTTATGATCAACAATTCATGTGGATTCGAACGAATTTCTTTCATGGATGGGTTTTCTGGATATAAACAAATCTGGATGAATCCGGAAGATGAAAAACATACTTCGTTTCGTACTACTCGGGGTGTGTACTGTTATACGGTCATGCCGTTTGGTCTTAAGAACGCAGGTGCAACTTACCAGCGGGCTATGAGTACTATCTTTCGAGATCATTTACGAAAGACTATCGAATGCTATGTTGACGATATTGCTGTCAAAAGTTGTCTCAAAGAAGATCACATTCAAGATTTAAGAACTATTTTCAATCTAATGCGCCAGCATCAACTCAAAATAAAACCCACCAAGTCTTTCTTGGGCGTCTCTAGTGGTAAGTTTCTCGACTTCGTCAATACCTCTAAGGGTATACACGTTGATTCCGAGAAGATCAAAGCCATTCAAAAGATGCATCCTCCACGCAACCTAAAGAGCTACGAGGATTCCAAGGTCGACTTACGTACATCAGGCGATTCATTTCGAATTTATCTGGATGTTACATACCATTTACTCAATTAATGAAGAAAGGTGTATCTTTCGTTTAGACGGAAGAATGTCAACGAGCATTTGACGACATAAAGCGGTATTTAATGAGTCCACTGGTTTTTGTACCACCAATCTCAGGAATACCCTTCTTAATGTATGTCCGAGCAATGGATCATTCATTGGGAGCATTACTAGCTCAGAAAAACAAGGAAGGTCATGAACAAGCAATCTACTATCTTAGCCGAACGATGATTGGAGCCGAACATCGCTATAGTCCGGTGGAGAAAGAATGTTTAGCCTTAATGTTTGCTGTTCAAAAGACAAGGCATTACATTATAGGCCAAACTTTTCATGTCATATCCCGGATCAATCCTCTTCGAGTTTTAATAAAGAAACCAAGTACACTCAATTCTAGGCTTGCCAAATGGGCCATATTATTAGCACAATATGATATAGTTTATGTTCCTCAAAAGTCTGTGAAAGGCCAAGTGTCACGACCCGCTCCCCAAATTATTGGGCCGGGCCGAGTCATGTCCAGCCTACGCTTGAGATAAAGTGCAGTAAGCTGTTCTAGAAGTAATAAGTTAAGAATAAATGTGCTAACAGTTCTAATAGTAAATAAAAGTCATAAATGCTCCAAACACAAAAGCCGTCTCATATAGTAATAAGTCCAAGTATAAGTCTGAAATGTAAAACTGGATACATGTCCAGTTACAAAATACATAGTCTAATACATGACTACTCTCAAAAGTCTAAAGCAAAAAGACAACTAGACGAGGTTCCCCACAGGTACATCCTCGTAAGGCAAAGCCTGGTCCTCGGCAGTAACTCCATAATACGAATCACAGAGCAACTCCTCCTCAGTAAGTATACCTACAACGTTATCCTGTCAGGAAGTACTGAATCTAACAAACATATAATACTGATCATGTGATAAAAAGAAATGACATATCATGTTTATCCGGTTTTAGTTACATTTTATCATGGCAATAATTTATTGTTTTTAAAGTTTAAAACTATAGTAGGTGAGTGATCAGTCAATAGGTAATCATGATGTACAGCGGTACATATCAATTTTCTGAAGTGTACATACGTACACTTAACGGCATCGGTGTACATCCATACACAAACGCGGACCAGACATACGACACAGATACATATAGAATGTAACGGTGCTCGGTAAATACATACGGAGAAGGGGGTCATGATCACGTACACTACTAGCAGTTTCTCCTTAACCCGTTATTTAAACATGTGAGAGATATGAAAAGTATCCTAAACATGGCAGAGACTAAAAGTAATACAACATGCAAAGTTTTAACTTGCTACCCCAAGGATCAGCATTTAACATGGTTGGTAAATCACAGTTTATTGTTATAGCAGTATGTAAAGTTCATAAAAAGTACTTGCCTCTAGCAAAGCAAAGTAGCGATAAGAATGCTCTAGATGCCTGGTAACTCATCACTGTAGAAATAAATATATAACTTAGTTTTTACACTAAGTTAAACACTAAGACACTAAGTAGTGCAACACGACTTGTGACTGGGCACCTAGCCAAAATGATGACTTTAGCATAGGAGACCAATGTGGGGTGACACAATACTAAAACTAACTTTCTAGGGTCTTTACACTAGTGCGGGGTGAGGTCCAATACGACTAAAACACAAAAAACACAAAAAGTTGCAAGTCGTAATTATTCAATATATAAATCAACTGTACATTGTGTTCCAACAATTTTTGAGATAGACAAAAAGCTCAATTTTACATAAAATAAAGTACCAAAATGATCCTTGTTAATTATAAAAAAAATTTATAATTTTTCTGAAATTTATTAACCAGTACATGTATTTTATAAAAATCAGTTTTCATAAGTACACAGAAAGTGAGTTCTGGTTTCATATGCCAAAATAGTGACAAAACTGTAAATTAAATACTGTAAAAATTATGATAAATTAGCTAAATTAAGATAGTATCTAAATACTATTTTTTCAAAATTTTA